>JARFOD010153358.1:0-12378 GCA_031763545.1 Mopalia muscosa | reverse complement strand
TTTCATCACAAACTCGCTAGCAGGGATCGTCTGACCACACGAGTTACAACTTCCGCCAGAACCAAACAACCTGGAAAAGATACAATAGAAACATTTTAGTATATATAAACCTTAATCAAAAAAAAAAACAACTCGTTAGCAGGGATTGTCCGACCAAACGAGTAACAACTGCCGCCAGAACCAAACAACCTGGAACTGAAACATTAAAAGCCATGCGTTCATCACAAACTCTCTATCAGGGATAGTTTCAATGACTAACGCTATGTATATAGAAGGAAATCAAACTGTTAAATCCAAAACAATATATCTGGCATTTTTAAAAGGGGCCAGACGAATTTATATAATCTTGGCAATCCAACTTAGCGTGTTTTTTTTTTATAAGTGAGTATAAGAGTTTAACAGTTACATTTCAACAAAACCTATTTTTAAAGATTTATATCAGTATTACGAAGTTGCCTTTCAACTAAACCTATATTTTGACAAGTTTTTATTATTGCTCAAAAGTTGCACTTAAGATGTTCTGACATTAGGACTAGTATGGGAATTAGGAGCCGAAATGGAGAATTTTGAGTTGGAATGTTCACCTGGGGTGGGGCCTCCATGGACGGTGGGCGATTTGAAGAGAGGGGGGTTGGGCGCCTCTGCCACTTGAAGAATCAAGTGGCAGTTTTCGGGAGGGCTATGTACGGCTTAGATTACGCGGCTTTAATTAAGCCACACAAAGAAGCGGTAATGGGCCGCGATTTGCTCAATTTAGCACATTAGATAAACTCCATTGGTTACACATTCACCGACTTATTCTATCTTGCAGTGACACTAATGAATGAACTCATTTCACAATTAGAGCAGGTCAAATGGCTGTCCTGGGAGGTTTTTGTTCGCTGGAAATGTGCGCGTTTTCTGGCAAGGGGGAAGTGTTTTGACAAAAGGACCGATAAGCATCTAAAAGTATTCCGGTGATTTGGGACTATAGTGCGAGGCGTAGACCTAATTTTACTGACGAGCCATTACTGTTGATTTTCTCTTGAGCTCAATGTCTCGTTTATTTTAACTGCAATCGCTGTAATTCCCCCATTAAATAGAAATTCGGGTTGTTTTGATTCCGCGGAGGCCTATAGAGAAACCCGGGCGGAAACTTTACGCTAATTGAAGCGAGGCCGCTATGTATGTTTGTTGTGGCAGGGCTTAGACATCGGAGAGTGCTTTTAATGGACCAAATCCATCTGCTATATCGAGACAAGCGAAACTATGGGAACATACAGGCATAATGACCAAGTCAGTTATGGTTTAATTTGAAGGCAATGGAGAGCCATTGAAATCCATTATAGCTCTGTCAATCTGGCCTTTATATCGTCTGAGGAGTGGACAGACGGCAGAGTGATCTTCAAACGCAAAGTAAACGTGCCCGTCTAAATGCAATAGTCTTTTTAATTTCGACTTAATTGAATCTCTTCAACAGAAGCTATTACAGAGAGAATCCGAGATCTAATTAGAGGCATAGCTTACACGAGCCAGTCCAAGTTAACCAGGTGAATAGGGGTCACAGGTTGTTCGGTGTTTTGTACACAGTAACCTTTCGAAAGAGCCGTTTTCATCTCATCCAAATACATATGTAGTATGTATCCCTAATTACCCCACCGGAGAAAAGAAAGTATCTTGTTCAGTTAATACGTTATTTCTTTCAATACCAAAATGTGTAAATATTTTATGATGCCTTAAACAATAAAGGTACGGAATTAACAAGTGGTAATTGCAATATACACTTTAAAAATGGCAAGAGAACGACAATCAATATACACAATATACTCCATTTGTTTGATTTGGGATTTAAGCCGAAATGAGGTTTTTTCACTTATCAAATATGACGGCGTTCCCTCCTAATGAGTAGGGGAAAGGACGGTCGACATTACTAGTTAACAAACCAAATAAGAGGACATTCAGACACACATTCAAAGACACTACAATAAAAAACCGTTTTGAGATAACTCTTAACTTTGGGGACACCAGGAGATCCCCCAAACAGTTCGCCGAGCACAACGACATGTAGCAACACCAGGCGCAACAATGCATGTTGCAATTTTACAGCGCAATATGCCGCCATAAATAAGCTTGGTACGTGGATGTCCAATAGATCTACATAAGATCAACCGAAAACCACTTACCGCTCCTAGACATGTCGAAAACACACATGAGCTATTTCCCTAAACTATACCTATATTATCTCATTTTAGGAAACCGCCGTTACAGAAATCAGTTGATGTTTCTTTGGGAAAACATACAACATCGAGACACACAGAAGCCCTTAAATGTACTACGGGCATACATCACAGCGGACATCTTTCATTGACATTACGATTGATTGATTGATTGATTGATTTATTGATCGATTAATCGATCGATTGATTGATCGATTGGTTTGTGTTTTACGCTGTGCTTTATGGTTTTTCACTTATATGAAGGCGGTGTATTCCAACAATAATTGACACTGGTACACTAAGATTTGAAGGGTTTTCGTAATGTTGGAAAGTTAATATTCATCCATTGCTAAGTGAAGACAGCATTGCTGCTCTTTAAACAAACTGCCCTTAGCCAGAGGGCCACGCCATAGTGACAAAAGTAGTCCGGGTTGTGAAGAGCCTTCACAATCTCAATCTGCATGGTGTGGGTTGAATACATATTGTATTCATAAATTTTTAAAGGAATATGAAATTCGGTGCCTAACTCTGTGGGTCGTGGGTTCGATTCCCCGATGGGTTTCAGTCCAAAAAAGTACCTGAACTAGAATCTGTTCAAACTAAGAAAATGTTATCCCAAAATAACGAAAATACTGTCAAACTTCACTTTCTAAAAGACACAAAAATTACTCAACAAGAAATTTGTTAGGTTCCATTTAGTTTACTGTGTGGATATTGTGACCGTTTGTTTGTTTGATTGGGGTTTAAAGTCGTGTGTGAATATTGTGAATACGCCGGAAAATAAGCTGACGAAAAAAAACAACAACAATAAGAACACTACTTTGATGCTCTTTCGTGCAAACATTGAGTCCGAACGCAGACAGGACACCAGCGTTACGATAATCTCGCGTGGTTTATCAGCCAGATAGCCTCCAATATGATAGATATATACTTCCTAAAAGACAGCCGGGTTCACAAAACATTTGTATCTTACCAAATAAAGCTGATTGACGTTATTAACAAATACAACTATTCCATATCCCAGTTTTACATAAACATCAATGTCACGCGTGTAACAGACTCGCTGTGGCCTAATGATTGTTCGCCAATATCTTCGTATGATCAGCCATTCTTTCAACATCCTTGGTCGCCGGATAACTAATTTGGGAGGAAAATAAAGCCTGGTTTATTTTCCCGTTCGTTAGCATGCAATCGGGCGGCTGAATACAATCCGCACGTCAGAACATTATTGACATACAGCCAATTATATCGTTTCCGTGGCACGAGGGATAATCAAACTTAATTACACTGGATGTGTGCAATTTTCGACTTTAATTGGCTGTCGAATCTTAGCAGCATGTGTTTACAATCCAGACTAAATCAAGGTTCTTTGCTATTAGGTTGCAGAAAGGCGCTTTCATTAAACTTATAGCAGGGATATTAGTCCAATTAGGGTAAGGGGTTATTTCACGAGAACCATGCTAGACCGGGTGTTTGTGGCGTCAGCTTGAGATGTAATTAGACCAAAACTAAACCTCATTAAATACATTGGCAACCATGGGTCATGCGCGATTCAAGACTTCCGGTTGCATCGGGTTTGGCATTACAGATCTTACATCTGGATCATTAGCCACGGCGAATAAAGCCAAATTCCCCCCCCCCCCCCCCCCACCATTTTTGCATCCTTATTAGGGAACATTATACCGTCCTCTGAACACTTCACACCGGTCGAGACTCGACATCGCGCCAATGTCGCGCCGATCTTAAAAAGAATCCGCCACAATTTTGTAATTCAGTTTGTACTGTAAGCCACTGTCGGATGAAACCGCCTGAATCGCTATGGTCTAAAGAGCAACGCGTCGCCACGAAGGTTAAACTTGAAGATAGGTCGACAGTAGTGTAAATCGGGCTTAAAGCTGTATCGTAATAGAAAGAGGCATAAGTGTTGTTCACTTCTATACTTAACATCCGTTGATACTTGTACGCTTTTTATACCGTCTTCTGGGCACAGTCGTTGGAATTTTAATTTTATCATCTTTCCAAATTTCAGCGGAACGGTATAAATGGACATAATGTGGGTTGTACCCGGAAGTGGGTTATACCCGGAAGCGAAATGTATCACTTGAAATATCAAAGATCACAGAAAGTGAATTACATTCGACACTGACAGGGTTTATCGAAACCTAGAACGAAACATATTTGTGAGCGCTGAACTCGAACAAAATAGTTTTTCAAAACATGTTTACGGTCGGACTCTTACCTACGCTATATATGTTATTAGACATAATGAGGTATAGTAATCCTATCGAACAGGAAATTCCATCCATACCTCGTTAACGTAATTGGGTAGATATGTCATGTGGATCAATTACAGATCTCATCAGATTTTCAAAGATAGGCCGCCCCTAATGATTTCCTAAATTCCCTTTCATGTCTTACATCAGAGAACTATATGGTATAAATAGACCAATTAGGCAAAAAAGTTTAATCCACGGATGCAGACAGACTCACTGACAAATATCACTAGAAAATAAAACTTTACAAAGTTCCGAAATACACAGTTCTATACTTGCGAGTGTACTAAGCGGGACAAGGGGCTATTTAGTACTAGCATGGCAGGAGAAGTTTGCCGGGTCGATTTTACTTTCTGGTCTCAATGGATCGATTCCATGATTGCCGTTTTAGGTTTTAGACACTTTCCAGACAAGATACAAGACAATCAAGGAGGCCGAACGTGGTGCGGTAAAACCACGTACATATATGCTTCTCTATCTGTTCTGTCCTGGTTTGTTTTTTGTTGGTAGTGGCTTCGAGGATGGTTTTCTAAACCCATTGGGATTGCACGCCCCCACGTGAGTGAAATAACCTTTAGTAAGGCGTTAAGCTCAACCAACCAACCAAACAAACAAACATGTATTCAGTCGTTCCGTTACTCAAAACAAATAGCCATTTATAATAATTAGTGGCCAGCACAGTTAATGCTGAAATCGACTAACGTTACGCGAAAAACGTGTATATCGTACTTTTAAACATGTCTACATAGTACAGTTTTTTGTGTTTAATAGAGGCATAACACAAGTCTGCAACCACTGTATTCCGTTTTAGCGGAAATTCGCACGCAGATATTTGCGATATGTTTTGGAGAAGGCTAATTGGAGTCTTTTAAAGCTCTAGGTTGCCTTGTTAGTGAAAATACGACAATTAAGAGAAGGAAAAAGACAGCGTCGGAGTTTCATTTGGCAAACTGTTCTCATTAGGCTGCTATCTTCGACAGTGGCTTTCACACAGTGTGTAAAGTCTCAAATAATTCCCCACGAAAAACCCGTTCGTTCACAAGATAAAGTCGGCCTGGAAAAGATCCAACCCCACACTGTTATTTACTGCTTTTTCTAGAAGTAAATTTAACATAGCTATATGAAGTTATCAGTCTTTGAGATTGTCTTTTGATTAAGGCTTCACGCCACTCTTTATGTTATTTCATTTATATGACGTTGTGTCAGCCCAAAGGGTGAAGGACGCATGCACGCTCGGAAATTGCCCCATAAAATAATGGTAAGCACAAGACTCCATGCATAGCACACTTGCACAAAGTTGCCATCTGTCATGTGACTGACACTAACTCGAATCTAACGCGAGAGTTGGGTAATCTTCGCAAAATCTCGTCGTTACTGCCAATAGGCTAAATCTCGCAAGATTCTCGTTACTGTGGTATCATCACTACGCTCCGCCGATATAGATGTATGAATATACATCAAAACTTTACGTGTTGTTTGCCGAAAGCCTTTTCACCAGCGAATACACACTATTCCCATCAATAAGCCTTGGGAATATCATATGGCTTTAGAACACTCACACTCAGTTCAGGAGTACTTGTTTGTTTGTTTAACGTCCTTTTCAAGGGTATTTCACTTATATGACGGCGGATTGTCCACTTTACACTGCACCTAGCCTTATTGCGGTGGCAAACCGAGAGGAAACTTCGTAAAACCAACCCCAGCGATTGCCGGAGCCGCATCGTGTGACTCACTCATATACTGGATGGTCGACAGACGGACTCAATCCCATGAACGGTTAATCGAAGTAGTCTTCAAGTAAGATGAGTAAGTACACAGGCTACCACTAAGCAACGGAGGAGGGCCAGAAATAGTTTAGAAGTACATTATTATATGAACTTAACACATAAGAAAATTGTGAAATCTTTACACAACGCACAAGTAATAGGTGTATGAATGTAGTGTGATTCGGTAAATGTTGCGGTCGTCGCCAGGCAAATTGCGTTTGTATAAATACACCGGGATTTTACTGTGATGTCCTTCAGCTGTAGACCAATTCAATTCCTTTATACTAACAAATTTAATTATTCTTATATAAAAAAGGTGTTCCGCCTTTATTTCCCATTATACAAATTAAAAATTGATAAGCAGCTGAATTTTCGGGTAACTGTGGTTAAAAGTAAAGCTCTGTCACGTGACTTCCTGACAAGATAGTAATGACACAGGTTTAACTCAAATTTGCCGCCTGCGTCTACAAGCTAGATGGTACTTGTTTGTTTGATTGGATGTTAAAACGTCGTACTAAAGAGTATTTCACTTATATGACAACGGACACAAAAACAGGACATCACAAACAAATCTGCTTCCGTTACCCTTAAGCTCTGCGCACACCAGGGCAACAGAAAGCAACCTCTTTTCTCGCCTCTTACGATCGACCGAGGAAGCCGAGGGAGTATTCTGCAGGGCCATGGCCCACCCACTCCCTCACGGGGCCTAGATGTTACTAGATTGTTTCAAAATGGAAAACACAATACATTCGAGAACTACCACTCTACCAGAGTCTGGAATTGTTAGGGAGTTTATCGCATTCAAGATAGAGGCCTACATAGTTATATACAGTGGCACTCTGCTCCCTTGTATCGCTCTATCAGAACGTAAATTAAATTTCTCCGATTTCAATTAGTGGCAACCAGTCGGTTTTAATTTAAGTGACATCGTTAACCGGATCAAATCATGTGCTGAAAGAAAATCTTGTCCAATTAATAGATCTACCATTACAACGTGGCTAAAGACGACATGTCTCGGGTTATACCTGTAGACGTTTAAACAGTAGTGACCAGTAGCTTCGATTCGTTTGTTCATTTGTTTTTCTGCTTCTTCGTTTGCCTGATGATTCATTTATTTGCTCGTTAAAATGATTGGGATATTACCCCCTTCATCTAAGTACTTTTCCTTTTGTGGTTTCTCCTCCGATTTTCACCAGCCACCAATGTGACTATGTTGTTTGTATATATTTTACATATTAATAAATATATCATATTTTGCCTAGCTTCATGCGTATTAAAATGTGTGGATTGATAAATGGAATGACTGATTGGTGTTTTACACTCTGTTTAAGGCGATTTCACTTATATGACTTCACTTATATGACGGCGAAGTATTCCAACAATAATTGACACTAGCACAACCAAAATGTGAAGCGTTTCCTTAATGTCGGAAAGTGAATTTTCCTCCAATGCGAAGTAAAGACCGAATCTTCAAACAAACTGCCCTTAGCCAGAGAGCTAACATGTGAAGAAATGTCTGGCAACTTAACCTATAGGTAAACCTATCCCACACCCTAAACTTTCCTCAAACCTTAAACCTAACATGTAAACCGTCATATCACATGACGGTTAAACAGAATAGTTCGAACACGTGCAATCCAGTCATCGCACAAGCCACGCCAACACACATAACCTGACGGTCAAATATTCAACTGGGTGGAATTTCGCTTTAGATGAAAATTAAAATGACTAAGGTTTGAGTCACATCTGGCTTGGTAACTTAATGATACCGACACCAAATTCATTAGTCGGAAAAGAGAGCCGGCGAATTTTATATCATTAAATTTAATTAAAGAGGTCTGGTTCAACAGATGATGTATGGAATTAATTGAAGGATAAACCGTCCTTGTTTTAGAGCAACTCAACAGGAAGTGTAACCTAAATCTTCGCTAGCCAGCATTTAATTTTGTTTAATCTAATTTACCAAACACAATTATTAAAAGTGGACTGCTTTATCGTGATTAAAGATAGGAGATACCAGTTTTGAAAGAGAGATAGGGGAATTTTGGTCGTCGGTTAAGACGCTTTGTTAGCATGTTCGACTAGGAGGGGCAAGTTGGGGGAAATTGGATCGTGGATCGGGTGGGGGGGGGGAGGAAATTGCATTGTCTGTGAATTAGTGATTGAGTGGTCGATCGATTGATTTGTGTTTTACGCCCGGCTTACGGGTATTTCACTTATATGACCACGATGTATTCCAACAATAATAGGCCAGAAAGCGTTATGACATATTGATATTCGGTTGAGTGTGGCTAATACTGTCCTTAGGTTGATTCAATCACATGAGTAATATTGTTTGTTTGTTGATTGGGGTTCAACTTCGTACTCAATGATATCTCCCTTGTGTTTGTTTGTTTGTTTTGTTTGTTTGATTGGTGTTTAACGCCGTACTCAAGGGTATTTGACTTATATGACAACGGATACAAATATAGAACATTACCAACAAATCTGCTTTCCGTTACCCTTTAGCTCTTCGAACACCAGGGCAACAGAAAGCAGCCTCTTTTCTCGACTCTTACGAACGACCGAGGAAGCCGGGAGGGGGGGGGGGAGTATTCTGCAGGACCATGGCCCACCTGTTCCCTCACGGGGCTCCCTTAAGTGACAACGGTATTCCATGTCACACTTTTCCTTGCTTAAATACGGCGGAAAACAACGAGGAAACCTAGTAAAAACCACCCCTGCAATTTATCATATACCTGATGGTCGACAGACGCTCTCATATCAGTGAACGGTACATTGAAGCAGAATTAAGCGGGCACACGGGCACGCTTTTACTAGGGCAGGGGACCATCTGACTTATTTACCTTCTGAATTATTGAATAACAATCAACATACAGGCCAATCACACGCATTTGACAAAATAATTTTGTCCCTCAGCTCGGAGGGCGCCAGGGCAATAGTTCATCTTAGTTCAACAAGCAGCGCATACAGCAGACACCCTGTCACATGATACATATACCACATCAACCAATGGCTGAGCTAACCGTAATTGGATTGGATGCAGATACAGGAGAAAGACCTAAACACCTGCAATACAAAAGCCGTAGGCGGATATATTAATTTCAACTATGCTAACAAATTAATAATGAGTTTTCCAATAGCTTAATTAAGTCTTATAATAAAAGCCTATATTAGCATGAATTAAATTGGAGGTTTGATATGTAACCGACTGTCTAATTATACTGATCATTATCGCCTGTATGTTTCCCTTTCCGACAATTTGTCTAGATGTCCGTTGAGCCCAAATGTAAACTTTTTCTGATAGCTACACTGATACAGCTTACTCTCTGATACAGCTAACTCACAGATTTAGTTAGTTCACTGATACAGCTAGCTGAAGGATACAGCTAACTCACTGATACAGCTTACTTAGAGATACAGCTAGCTGAAGGATAAAGCTAACTTATTGATACAGCTTATTTACTGATACAGCTAGCTGAAGGATATAGCTAACTCATTGATTGAGCTATAGGAATGATACAGCTAACACGCTGATACAGCTTGCTAAATGCAACAACTTACTCACTCATATAACTAAACTGATACAACTAACTCGGTGAGAAAGCCAGCTCAATGATACAGTTTACTCAATTACATTCCTGAGTCAGCGTAAATAGTTCTAGGAAATAGTTTAGCTCTACTTAAAGCAAATCATGCATGAAGTTTGGTTAATATATAGAATTATGAAACAATATCCCACTACTATTAGTGGATAGGTCAGATCATGCATACAGGTTATGTCCCTTAATGAGAAATTACGCAAACTGTGTCCATTGTATTTCTCCAGAATGCTCGTTCATCCATTCGTAGTTTAATATGCCGGTGACACTTTTGACTTAATAAAGAAATGATAGATTATTACCGATAAACGTAAGCAATAAGTTATTGAGATAACCACTGAACGCTTCACTTCTTTTGCAATGATTGGCTGATACGTAGGTTGGTGCAGGATAAATTTCAAGATCGATCTAGACTGATTAAGAATCAAATCGATTTATTAATCCATCCATGAAAATAGCACTGTCGTAATTAAACCGACAATTGGTGGCACGGCCACTACATGCCTATTCCATGAGGACACATTGTCGATAAGCAAACCAAATTGTTTACCTATTTAAGCAACATGATCTGTTGTTTAGGGCCTGTTTGTATTATAGTGGTATGGATTGCGGATAAATATACGGCCTACGTCGATTTTTTTTTGAAAACGTATTCCAAATAACGAAATTGTCGCATGTCAACCTTTAAGTTAAGTTACGATTGTATCAAATCCGTAGCACTCGTTTTAATCTTTGACCGGAAGTGGATGAAGATTCAACGGATTCAAAATTTAACACAGAAAAAACAATGAAGTAGTGACGAATCAATTTGAAGGCTATTAGTGAGAATTAAAGCAACGAACAAAAACAGTTCGTACATTTGTTATTCTCATGTTTTATCAGAAGCCTATTAATTAGTTTATAGACTTCTGGTTTTATCCAATGAGATTTCGCAGTTAGCACGATTCTAGTCTCACACGAGATTTCTCATGAAAAAATTGCTTACAGCAATATTGCCTACAGTATAATTTCTGTCTTGGTTCGCAAAAACGAATATTATATGTGATTGTAAAAAATAATTTTAAACTTAAAGTCATTGCCTGTTAGACAGCAGCCTGTTACGAAGCGCTCCGAAATCGGAGAATCGAGCGAAATCCCATGTCTTAGAGAGAAATTTTGAAAAATAAAATATAAGCTTTATGTAGGGTTTGGAGAGAAATTTGTGTCCTTACAATTTATGTTCCACATAAATTATACATAAAACATAATATTGAGGAGTACTCTAGACCATTTCGTTCCAGCAAATCTTTGATGATTTACGTCATTCGTAACAAACAATGGCCCCTTACTAGAGCTGTTTCAATAAGGCGTGCGAATCGGTTAAAACCAGTAAGACTGCGGAGAGAGGGGATGGGGAGGGGGGGGGGGGGGCATAAAGCTCCCAAACCATCACCCATACGGTTGCCGATTTACACCACTAAATTTTAAAGCATATAACAAGTAACGAAAACGTACACTGAAAAAGAGGTACCTCACGTTTTGCTTAAAAAAAACAGGTGAGTAAACAAGTTTTAAAAAAAATGATTTAGTTGAAACAAAATTACTTCCAATGAGTTCAGCCAGGCAGAATATTGGCCACATTTCATATAGATTACAACAGTTGTCGGCCCATGTGAATCCGAAATTTGATTATATATCTTTTGAAGCCAAGAAAGGAATTTTGTGTTTTTTAGTCTAGTATTATAGCAAATAGGCACGCTTATGATTACGGACAAAGGAATGAACGCGCGTGATTCTAAGGGGGTTTAAAGACAGCATGTGGGCGCTGATTAAACCCTAGATAAGCCTAGATATCCTTATTATAACCATTCATTGGTCGGAGTTGTCCCAAATTGAACCCAATTACGAAGAAACGTAAATACTCCGCTTGCATTGAACCGGTTTGTCCACTAGAATGCATCACACACAGTATAGTAGCAGTCTTGATATAAGGTAAAACTGATACACTTTGACTTGACATCGCATATAAGTATGTTTCATTCATCTGATGACGTGCAAGGCTACTGCGGGAAGGTAGCGTTCCTCTCGACGGAATGGGCTACTGACAATGTCAAGAAACGCTAATAACGCCAAGCAAATACTGTGCATTCTGGCAAAATGTGCAGATAAGCAGCATATTCACCCGGGGGGAAGGGGGGACGGGTGATCACCCAGAATCTTTCAAGTATCCGGCAACTTTGTAACTCATATCATATTCAGTGAAATAACCAGAAGGATCAGAACATAGCAAGAACTTTGGAAGACTTATACCTGTTCTTCAGTGAATGTCGGTTTTAATAATATGAATTCCATGCTACTTTTGTTATATATTCGTCACATCCTTATATTTCCACGAAGCCAAATATATTATTTTCAATTATCCTGATTACATGCAAGCAGCATGTTAGCAATATTAACTATGGTTTGGATCCTCACTTTGCACTAGATTGTTTGTTTGTTTGTTTGTTTGTTTGATTGGTGTTTAACGTCATACTCAAGGGTATTTCACTTATATGACGACGGA
>JARFOD010153347.1:0-12379 GCA_031763545.1 Mopalia muscosa | reverse complement strand
GAGGGAAACCTCCCGCCAACCCAGTAGACAATTATAGACATTAGTGTAAAGTCTCATAGATAAAACCTTTATATCTGCATTGATTTGTTTGTTTGTTTGCTTGATCAGGGTTTAATACATACTCAACAGGGGCTAAGCCAAAATCAGAAGTACATGTAGGGTGTCCAAAATGGTCATTTTGCTTCACTTTTATATAACTGGGTGTCCTATTTTGACAGTTTTCCTATCTCTTGCATGTTAAAATTTTTCTTAAAACGGGGTGTCCAAATGAGGGAACTGTTTACTTCAGGGTGTCCATTTGGACGGGTGAATAAACATATATGATAGAGAGACACTCAATAAAGCAGGTTAATCAATGTTGCCTCAGAAAGTGCACACTTCAAATACCTAAAGGCAATCCTCTTGATCACTGATCAGGTTTTACAATTTGTTATCAAATACCACAGTTTAAGACAGGCACATGTAACAAATCTGAGAATGAAAACAGTCGTAGTATGACCCACTCAATGTCTATAATGTACCATACAGGAGAACTTAATATATCTCACCGGATGACGTTTACAGAATGAAGTGTTAATATGTTTGGTTATTGATTATCATAGTATTTTTGTTATTCTGTGATAACACATTTTTAGTTCAAACAGATACTAGTTCATAACCCATCCTGGAATGGAACCCACAACCCACATAGTTAGGCACCGAATCACCAGCAATAACTGCCAGCCTTCTACATGCTACCACTCAACCACCCAGTTTATTTACCCTTAATGGTGGTCTCCTGAGAATGGTTACAATTAACTGAAATATTTAGTTCAAATGAATAATATTGTTGATCTGTCTTTGGGTTTTTTTTGACTTGACTACTGGGTTTTTTTTGTTTGTTTGATTGGTGTTTAAGGTCGTACTCAAGGGTATTTCACTTATATGATGACAGATTGTGCATTTCACACTGTACACAGCCTTATTACGGTGGAAAACCAGGAGGAAACCTCGTAAAAATGACCCCTGCGATTGCCAGAGCCACAACATGTGACTCGCCCATATACCTGATGGTTGAACTTGACCCTGTGAATGGTAAATTGAAGCCGGTTCAGTTAAGGAAGCGCACTCGCTACCACTGAGCCTCGGCCAGGGCCTGACTACAGTGTAAATATACTAATTCTCAACAACAAAAATACATATTCACGATTTAACCTGTTCACCATTTAATTTAGAAGTTAACATGTGCTGTTTAGGGTGTCTGTTCAACAACAACAATACCGTGCCAAGTGGGACAATCAATCGTATTCTTGAGAGAGTTTAATGGACAAGACAAAAACCCTGCTTATGTCACTGCCATTAGAACTTATGGCTACTGATCACTTATGTCACAAAACGCTTCACGTCAGAAACTAGAAGCCACTCACCAGAACTAGTTGGTCGCAAGAGCGCTTATGTCACTTGCTATTAGTTGGAACTACATGTAGCTATGATCAGTTACAAGCTAAGCTTTTAAAGACAATCTCATATGCTATGCCAGGCCATCACACATTAATTTCCGCCAATATTTGGGACGACATTTGTCACAGATCAAACAAATAAAAGAAGTGCCAAACAAGATGGCCTGGGTGTATCTTTAATACAGTCAATGTCTCAAAGTAGGAAGTATAATCGATTCTAGAATGAAAACGAGGTTCCTGACAAAAAGGCTTTAAAACCACTCTCTGCACAGACTGGCTAAGAAACGAATTTAACTTGATTAGGATCCAAACATTTATCTTGAAATTTGATAGATTCAATATTGATGAAGAAACTGAAAAATATATCCCACAAATGTAAATCAACTGAAAAGCAAAACACAATACTACATGAATGTGGTTTATTTTATTAGTTTCGCTTTTATAGCCAGTAAATTTTTCATTTTAGATTTATTGGCTGTACATGTACGCAAAAAGGTTACACCCATCTTTAACTCACACCCTCCTATATTCAGAGAATCAAGAGCGGGAAACATCCAGTTGAATGATATGTGAGCTTCATCTTGTGCATCCTGTCATGAAGTGGAGTGAGATTTCCTCAACGCTAAGCTGAGCTCATGCAACTCTTATGTAAAGATTTTCAGTCATTACTGTAGAGATATAAGATAGTCAAAGATCTTGGTCAGGTTTACTGCTACATTGTACATGTAAGAATACATGTACATGTGTAAGCTTACATGTAGGTTTAAAATATTTTAACTAAACATAACAGTACACATAGAAAAATGTTTACTTTTGTCTCATATGTAGAGGCCATGCTCTAAATCATCTTAACTGAAAATGTCACTGTAACTGTTGACAGTATTTGTAGTGAAAGTGCTGCATTCCATGTCAATAAATGAATTGTTTGATTGGGTTTTAACGTCATACTTAAGAATATTTCACTTATATGATGATTTGCCAGCCAAATGGGTGAAGGAAACCACCCTCGACACCACTGGCAACAAACAAAGACAAGACGGGACAAATAAATGGACAATAACCAGACGCAACACAGACATCACTAACAGATATGTTATAAACTTAATGACAGCGACCTATTCCTACAATTATTGACACTACATGTAACACAGCCAAGATGTGAAGCGTAAATGTTCCTCCAGTGCTAAGTAAAGACAGTGCTCATTGCTATGCTTCATAGAAACTGCCCTTAACCAGAGGGCTCATGGTTCATTGAACTGACAAAGTATACAAAAGCAGACAGACAAACGACTTAGCCATGGTCCCGGACTGATTGAAAATTGGGAGGGAACCTTGTCAAAACCATCCCAATGTGATTGACGCTGATTACATTATACACAATACATGACGTAGATGATGGCACTGACTGGATGCTGTAAACGGTACATGTACATCGATGGATCAATCTTAGTGAAGTCCCAAGTACTAACCACCCAAACATCTTACATGGGCAACCAAACAAAGATGAAAGCTCATTTGTTGTCAAGTTTCAAATACAACCATTCTAAACAGTAAACAGCACACTTTAGGCTCAAGGGTTGTCCCTTTCCCCACTCACTCTATATATAAGCTTATATATATATGCATCATTATGTATTTATCAGTATTGTATGATTATATGGATATTTTAAGAATGAAAACAGACTAGATACTGTACTGTACATGTAGTAGTAGTGTCCCAATATGTTTTGTGCATTGTTTATACTCTTGCTAGGCATGTCACAAAGAGCATTAATATATATATATATACACGTATGTACTAAAGGCTAGAATATTGGCCAATATATCATACACTCAGCACATGCGACTTTATATAATTTATAATGCATGTCAAACCCTTATATTACTATTAGTAAGCTTATATTTAAGACAAATGCACACATGATTTGTATTCGTGAAGCAGAATTATTATTTGAACGGCTCGGCTTACATGTACCTGACAATTTTATCCTTAAGTCCTTTTATATTGATTGATTGATTGGTTGATTGGTGTTTAATGTCCATAGATTGGGTATGAATACACATCGCTGATTATTGTCTCATGAATGTGAACAATTTTCTAGAACCTCATGTACATGACTACATGAGTGATTGATGAACTGATGTAGTAGGGCAGTTATGAGCAGCACATGCTGTAACTACTGTTATACTACTGTTATATGTACAACAGGAGGGAAAACTTGGTTAGTGGGGGGGGGGGGGGGGAGGAGGGGGGAGTCTTAATTTCTTCAATGTCATAATGAAACACAATAAAAATGAAAATAATAGCCAATGATATTATAACGTTTGTCAGTTTGTATGGTGTTTCACACCAGCAGTCAAGCATGTCAGACCTGGAAGCCATAGCCTGGTTTGTTTCCATAACTTAAGCTTATATACTTAAATAGATGTTAGCCTTTTTAGGATTTAGCCTTTTTAGCACTTAGCAATTTTTTTCAAAATTTAAGCTTACTGCTTGTCTCATCTGTATTGGGCTACCATGGGTATCCACAATAACCCAGGCTAATATTTGATTTCTAAGCCTCTGGTGTGTCCTGGGGCTTGTACTTTGTATGAGTTATGAACATGGTTACTGTATATCATAATGGAACCAAACAGTTTGGCATGTACAAATATCAGCATTTTATAATGTTTTATCGTTAAAATACTAATTCATAAAAAAAAATTATGTCTTTATTTTAAATTCATAAATGGCAGATCAAATTACACAGGTCATAACAAATTCAAGATAAATTTTTAGACATCTATCACTCATAGCCCTAATGGAGCTCCTTTTCTATTTGTCTTTGTTTCATTCCTGCTTCCTAGGCAGTTAAAGTTTGAAGTAGCAGACTGGTATCAAATTACAGACTTCGAACCCGAATTTCTAACTGTATGCCTTAACCGCCAGCGAATGACAGCAACCAACACTCGGTCTGTCCCGTCTGTCAGTCAGACCAGTTTGTCTCCATTCAAAATGGTGGTACCCTATTTCCTAAAGACATCAGACTGCCCTAGTTTCACAGGACAGCCTCTCTAGACATTTAAAAAGCTAGGGGATTTTCTTAGACTTAAAAACGTCTGGGAAAAATGAACTTACCCGTAGACTTGCCAAGTCAATATCATCCAGGCTGACATTCACGCTAGGGGTCGCCATATTTCTAACATCGACTCGTTGTTTTCAAAACAACTTTTACAACGCCCCGATTTAACTTATTTCCGATATATTGTATTCCATTGATGTGCTGCCTTCTATCCCCAAGTCACTGTCTCATTTCGGCCAGCCCTTATATCTTTAATTGCCCTCTGGTGCAAAAGTATACAAAAACAAATGTCTAGGAAGGGCTAGCACTTCCTATCCACTATGCAAATAAAGAATGACGAAAGGATGGATTATGGGAAACACTGGAACTAAGGGAGGCGACTTTGTGTCAATTACCTCACAGATCTCAAAAACAGAAAGTTGTCTCCCCTGATAAGACAATTTCAGACTTGCAATATTATATGCACCATGGAAGTAGAGCAGAAGGAGCAGCAACTCGCTGATCAGGACAGGTGTCTGCGCTAGACTATCTCGCTGTTCTTTTGAAAACTGGATAGATTTGACTACCAACCCACTTGCTTTGATGTTCAAAGATCAGTTCAAATGGGAAGAAGCTTGAGATATGTATTCTCAGTTTCGTCAGCGTAAGACACTCACATAAAAGTGACAATTAGTTTTGTAATTATAATAATTTTAAAATATTATTTTGTAAAAGAAGTTCTACAGTTTTTGTCAGTTTACATGTATTTCCACATTAGAATGATTTCTCAAAACCTACATATAGGCCTTTTGTTTCTTACATGGATGATCTATTGTACCTTATACAATGCGACCACGACACGGTTTGAGTAAAATCGGTTATTTTAAAACGGAAAATTGACGTATTTAATTGACATTTGGAAATCTGCTAAAATATTAAAATTCATCATTTTTTTAAAGTTGCAGTTTGAATATACCTTCCACATTTCGGCGAGTCTATTTATACACAGTGAAATAGATTGAACTCTACATCTTTCTTCGGCGACAGTTAAAAAAGTGTTTATTTTGTTTGTTTGACACTAGCTAGGCTATTAATAATGTTGTTAAGAGTTCCACACCTAATCAAACATAGGCCTACACGACGGGGTCTTTATCGCATAATGGGAATAACATCCCATGAATTCATATATGCGCATGCGTGAATCCAGCTGTGAAGTATCTTGCGGATTTGATCACTGCACACTTTGAAGTGGCTAGGTTGTTACTCCTTCGGCAATACATCCTTGGTTGCACCAAGCTAATACTCGACAAAATCGTCCATTTTTACCGACATTAAATACAGCATAAGAAGACTTGTCAATCAGCAATTATAGAATTGTATTGAATTGTCTTGTCTTGTGGCTCCATCCACTCTGGTACGATTGGTCCGCCCAGTAAGCTGTGACCCTTTTATCTGATTTCTCTATTTTTCTGAAGGCTGTCTTCGATTTACATTATTGTATGTTGGCTCCATTCGAAAACAACAGAACTTAACCAGGTATATTGGTGTGGAATGATGCAGTGTATTGGAGAGTACACCAAAGTTGCTCGATGGTGTAATATTGTCAGGCAACTAATGTAAGAAGACAGGAGGCTCAGTCATTAAATATAGCGCCCTGACGAAATGTTGTCATTTGACAAACCATTTAAACAGCGATTAAGAAAATGTGATAACCTTCATCACTTGTAACAAGTCTTAAACAATATGTTGCAAAATTAATTCAAAGGTGTCCTAGAAGCCCCCCCAGATTTTACCATAGTAAAAAAAATAAAAAATAAAAACCCTCAGTTCAAATGTGCTAGTTAGCAAGTAAATAAAAGCGCAAGAATAACGCCAGACACACTTAATAACTATTTATTATCATGGGATATCATATACAACTCCTTGTTGGTCGATCTAATTTAAATAATTTTCAAAAATAATTGTTAGCCTATATTCGAAGATCTTATATTAGATAGATTGTTAGTAGCACTGACTCAGTAAATTGGAATCTATCGATAGTTTCTCAGTATTTTCAACATAAACTCGAAAATTTCAAGACTAACTGGGGTAGTTAATGATTAATTGTGGCCTGGTGATAATATACCATCGTCTTACGGTACCACGAAAATGACAGTCCTTACCGAGAAAAGAGAATATCAAGCAAAAGAACAATTTAGGCTAGCACTTAGATTTATCGCTAGCTTGATTAGCTCATCACAAACGTGAGGTAAACTGACAGACAGCATATGATGATGTACATAAAATAATACAGGTCACTCGTTAGAAAAGATATATATATATACCTGATATATTATACCATTGCAGTTATCAAGTCAGTCTCACGCAATGTCAAAAGTCTGGTAACCGAATTATACGCTACATCAAAGTGAGAGAGCAAGGAAATGGTGTTTGAGAAAAGTTACTAAAAAATTACGAAGATATTCTTTCGGCTCTGGTTTCTCGAGACAAATTCGTTGGCAATTTCTTTCAACGGGAGAGCATCGGTCCTGTCTTTATGAACGTGAAGAACCATCATCCAGTTGAGTCTTGGCTGCGCTTCTGTCGTCCGTAACCAGGTCTTTAACCTCCTTGGAAATATGTCTTACTTAATTTTGCAGAAGCCATGTTGTAAATGAAATGAAAACGCAAATCTTCCTTCATACATCAGTTTTATTTTGTTTCTTTTCTTTTATTTTGACTACTTTTAACGCTCTATGGGCCTATGATGACGGTGAAAAAAGTCGTAGGCCTGGTATAACTAAATTTTTGATGTGTGACGACTTTTTGCAAACATGAACGTTTGAAATTCATCTGAAAAAAAGTGAACAATAAGTAGTAATTCAACTCATAACTCACGAACGAAATTGTCAATTTCTTCGCTGGATATCGCTCAGAACGCGTCTGTGGCCATCTAGGACCCTGGAGCTTCCGGGACCCTTGCTTGAAGTTTTTATATCTTATTTATACATTTTAAGACTCAATTAGTGTCGAGGAATAAACAGGATTAAACAATAAAGCAAGGAATAAACATTTACTAAATGTATGGATTTGTCCGATCTGTACTTACTATACTATACTATATAGTATAGTACAGCTCGGGACAAATCCATACATTTAGTAAATGTTTTATTTCTTGCCTTATTGTTTATTTCTTGACTCTAAGTCTCAAACTTTATAATAAAGATGGAAAACTAATATTTTTTCAAGAACGTATTTTATTTACTATCAAACACTTACAAGCCAAGCGACCGTGTGATATCACCAATAGCTGAATATTTCTTAATTTCGTGGAATTCGGATATTGGTCATTTTGAAATTATGTCCATTAATAAAGTCATAAATTCTTCCTCTAGTATCCAGGAGTGAAAAAACGGTAAGAGATAAACTTATTGGCTTAGGATTTCCCACAGACGTCAAATGAGTTATAACTTGGGACTACTAGGCCTATACTCATCACAGGAACCAGGTTACGACTCAAAGAAAGACATTTTCTGCTGCATCTCAGTATGACCTTGCAACCTACCAGCTACGTTCATATATAATACATACAACCCCCTTTGTTAAAACCGCTTTAAAAGTTATACAGGTTTGTCGCTTTTAAAAAATCATTTTACAGTCATATAAATATAAATGACTAGTCTGAAACGTTCCTGACGACAGAACACGGTTGATTTCTACGCAATTCTCCCTCTTCCGGGCAATCACAGCAACCGTTCCTAGTTTATCACTGGTTGTATCAAGTTTGTTTGTTTGATTGGTGTTTTAACGTCATACTCAAGGGCATTTAACTTGAGTTGCCCGCTGCATTACGATGGAAAACCGAGAGGAAACCTCATAAAAACCATCAAATAAATATATCTGACATACAAGTTTAAATCACAAAATGTGCAATTACCTCTTTAAATGAGAGGTTTGTGGGTAAAGCCCAAATAAACTCTTGTAAAACCAGACATTTCTCTGGGAGTGGATTTATGTAGAGCCCAATAGGTTTTATATCAGTCCACATTCAAGTGTCAGTATGACGACTTTTTAAGACATATTTATCTGGGAAAGACAAAATTAATAAATTATACAAACTAAAATTTGAATGGTTTGTTTGCTTAGGTTTAACGTGGTACTCAATGGTACTTCACTTATATGCAGAGAGATTGTGCATTTCACATTGTCTATATACGGTGAGAAACACCTGCCAAATCATTTGACTTACATACCTGATGGCAACAAATGGTCTCGAACTGCCAACCGAGCAAAAATTTGGCATGTAAGTTTTAATTAAATTGTTTTGAATCAAAGTTCTGGTTTCCTCGATTCTTTCTGGGATATATAATGGGATACAAATAATACTTATTCCAAAAGGTCGCTCTTTGTCGGTATTTTGACTAAACAGTTACAGCAAACGTCCTTGTGAACAAGATGGTCTTCTCTTTCAGCCCTGGTACTCTCAGAGCTAAAGGGAAACGGGACCTGATCTGTCTGTGGTGTCTATTGCGTCCTGTTCTGTCTTTGTTTGTTGCCAGTGGTGTCGAGGGTGGTTTCCTTCGCCAATTGGTCATATAAGTGAAATACCCTTGAGTACCACGTTAAACCCCAATCAAACAAATAAATCTCTTTCAGCTGGACAGTGAAGAGTCTGTAGTTTACAGATTTAACGCACTTAACAAGAGAGAGGCGGACTCTGTAATCAGTGGATGAGTTATCTAGTTATATTTTATCAGGTATATTTCCAAATCTTTGTCGCATCTGGGGCCCTGTGTATTCCATCTACATAGCTCTGGACCGCAAGAAAACGTATCTTTGCTGCAGTGGAGATTTTACGGAGCATACAATAATCTTTAACCTTCCAGGATATTTGGGGATGTTGTGTAACAATAACGTAGAAGACCGAAGCCTGGGAAGCAACATTTGCTTTGCTCCCATAAAAGTTTTCGCGGGCTTTGCCCACCAGATTCTGTGCCACCTCCGTCATGTGAAGGGTAAGTTCTGAATGGCTCTGATAAGGCTGTTCCAAACAACAGGGCGAGGACAATCGGTAAATCAAAACAAATACTAACTCACAGCATGTTTGAGAAAGTAATGTGAGGATTGTCATATTTTTAATCCATGTTCCCTTTTTAAACATGTAGTATTTGTATAATGATAGGTTAGTTGGACTGTTTTAGCAACCAAACATATGCAACAGGCTAGCAGCCCTAGCTTGAGAGGTCCATAGACAAATTGGGCTTTCACAAGCTATGGTTCGTTCTGCTAACTTTGCACCATTTTATTAATGAAAACAATAAAGTAAGATATGAAATTGTTTATTTTTCTGTACATAACATAAATTCTCTTTTCAAAAATCCTGATAACACTGATATATTAAAGTATAATACTTAATGAAACAGGTAGCCACTGTACATATAACAAATCTGAATGGTGGTTCATCTGGTATTTAACTCCTTACTAAAGGCAATAGACAACTGTTACCTGAACATTTCTGTTGAAAATCTTCAGTAGAAATTTAAAGTTTAAGGTAAAAACTGGTTACAAAAAAACAACAACAGTCATGTCAATAAGGTAATTGTATTATAGTGTCAGATTTTGTTATTAACCAGAGCACAGAACTCTTATGACAGGTGTGTTCTTACCAAATCAAGGACTGAGCTATAGAGACTGACGATGGTTATGTTAATTAAGTGTTGCACATCGTACTCAAGAGTTTGTCACTTATATGATAAGGGAATGTCCATTTCACACTGCTCCTCCGCTGAATAATATCGTACATTGAAGTAGGGTTAGTAAGCTATATGCCAACGATTTATGGTCACTTGAATTCTCTCCCCAATGGGCATAGCCAGTTCCTCAAGCCCCTGTAGCTCAGGTGCTAGAAGGATGACCTTGTAAACCAAAGCCCCTTGGGTCAGACCCTGGTGAAAGGTCCCTATTTCTTTTTATCTACATTTATAACATAAATACTGTACCAAAAATATTTATTCATTTATTTATTTACAAAATGATATTATACCTATGATATCAACCAGAACAACAGAGTAATAAAGTGAATATTTCCCAAACAATATTTGTATCACAAAGGAAGCATACCTTCTTGTTTTTCTAACAAGGTACTAAGTAGATAAAGTAATGGATATGCCTTGTGGTAAGTTTCCATTAGTTGTGACTGTATTATAATATCTCAGCAAAAACATTTTTTTTTTTTTTACAAATGCTGAGGTATAGTCTGCCTCTCAAATTTAATTATAAGTTGCTTTAAGTAGATTCTTTCATAGTATTATAGGGGACGTTGTTGATGATGTAAAGTATTGTATAACTAACAACCATCGCCTCACTGTATCACCACCAGTTACTGATACAGGACCAAGCTCTTCATACACTCAACGGCAAGCTGGACAGAAACTTCTACGTTCTTTAGAAGACATATTCGCTGGTTAATTTCTATTTTCCAGATATACCCATTGGTAGGGAGTACGTTACCAGGCCCAGGTTAACCCGGACTAAATGTTTGCTACAATAACTGAAAAGATCATATGACATGATTTATTCTTAAAATTTAGATTGTTTGATTGGGGTTTAATGGGTACCTCAATGGGTACCCCACTGGTGACGTGCCAGCCCAATGGGTGAAGGAAATCACCCTCCACACCAAACAAACAAAGACAAGATGAGACAAATACAAGACCAACAACAGATCTCAATACAGACACCATAAACAGATCAGTTTCCTGTTCCCCTTTAGCTCTGAGAGCACCAGGGCAACATGAAGCTCCTTCCAACCACCTGCCTTAAAGTTTAGAAGCTAGATGACACTACACTGCTACAAAATCATTGGATATGTCAAAAGTACTTTATTTCCCATCTATACCTAGAACAGAGTCTTGTGTAACACACTGTGAAGTCATATCTTAGTGACCTCCACAGGCTATGTGATTTCAACCATCAACTCTCATATCAGAAAATCAATGATAAACATAAAACATCACAAGTTTATTTTACTGCAGACCACTGAGCGGAAGAAACCATTCCAAGACAAATCAAAAAGATGATGAGATACAAGCTGAGCATAGGATAAATGAAAGAAAAATATGAAGTGTTCACCAAAAGAAACTTCAAACAAAATGACTTTCATGTTGCCCTAATCTGGGAACGCCCCTGGGCGGAGGAAGACTCTTAAAGCTAGAGCTGAATTGTTAAATGTAAAACAGGGTACAGGTATAACAACCAATTTACTGAGATCGACCCTCCAACAGTTCTACTATATCCAACCAGTTATCTTAAATTCGCTGATTCCAGGCATATAAAAGGCTTCCACCAATGAAAATGATTACACTATGTGGTTATCTCCCTTAGATCCCGGACAGCAACAATGCAGGTTTTGTCATAGGTATGGTCAGCTCACAGGGGAAGGTCTCAATGATATCTGACAGGCTGGTTGTCACTTCTAACAGCCTGAAATACATAATAAACTCTCAATGATATCTGACAGACTGGTTGTCACTTCTAAAAGCCTGAAATACATAATAAACTCTCAATGATATCTGACAGACTGGTTGTCACTTCTAAAAGCCTGAAATATACAATAAACTCTCAATGATATCTGACAGACTGGTTGTCACTTCTAAAAGCCTGGAATACTTAATAAACTCTCAATGATATCTGACAGGCTGGTTGTCACTTATGTCTGAAATACATAATAAACTCTCAATGATATCTGACAGACTGGTTGTCACTTTTAACAGCCTGAAATACATAATAAACTCTCAATGATATCTGACAGACCGGTTGTCACTTCTAAAGGCCTGGAATACACAATAAACTCTCAATGATATCTGACAGGCTGGTTGTCACTTATGTCTGAAATACATAATAAACTCTCAATGATATCTG
>JARFOD010153336.1:0-12380 GCA_031763545.1 Mopalia muscosa | reverse complement strand
TCAATGGTATTTCACTTATATGACAACGGATTGTCCACTTCACACTGCAAATTGCAGTGTGAACTGACTATTTGTTTCCTTTTACATAAATGTTTGGGGGCCAATTTTTTAAATACTAAGTTTGTGTGAGTATCTACAGCTTACTTGCCATCACTTTGGTGATTACATTGTTAATGAAAGGGCAATCTGATTAGGTGAGGTAAAGAGACATCACTCAGAAGTTGCAGTTATAGACTTCACTAAACTTAGATTTTGTCCTCTGTGACGGAATTGCTTGATTGATTTGTGTTTTACGTCATGATTAAGAGTATTTCACTTATATGATGGCGGTGTATTCCAACAATAATTGGCACTAGCACAAACAAAAGGTTAATAATTTCCATGATGCTGGAAAGTTAATTGTTCTCCAATGCTATTAAGTAAAGACAGCATTGCCACTCTTCAAAAAAACTTCCCTTAGCCAGAGGGCGGTAGGAATTGAAGAGAGGCGTCATACAACAAGTTTGAACACCACAGATGAACACCACAGACTAGAGTATATGTATTTGTATCAACATACATCTCATCATGGATGGAGACATCTTTCTTACCTCGTAAGCCTCAGTCTCTTTGCCACTCCTGGCCAATGCTAATACAGTGTTAAACAGGACATTGGGGTGAAGAGTGAGGCCATCCTCCTTCGACTGTTTTTTAACGTCCCGTATTCCCTTCATATCGCCCAGTGAAGCATATCCATTTAACAATGCAGCGTAAGTGTCTGGTCCAGCTTCTACCCCTGATTGGCTGAAAGACAGAAAACAATTCTCACACATATTAATTATACGCCAGGATCCTGATTATTGGACATAGCTAAATTGGTGACACAAAGTCCCCAGTACTCGTCGTCCTGGTATTCATACAAGAACACTTTGTGAAACAGGACTGTGAGACATTGATTATTATTTTATAACACAAAAGTGATATAACCGAACAATGCTTGCTGATTGGACATCAAATGACATTCAACTATTTTATACAAGTTAACCTCTTGCAGCCAATGGCCATGATCTCTATATTTTAGCTTCTTTGATATATCACCTGCCAGGTGTGTCACATGACAGCAGTGTGTTAGCCAGAATGGCAAGACAGGGCGTCTCACTTTTACTGACAAAGCATATGAAGGCGGAGGTCTGGCCTTCTCGGGCCCACCTTGGCCCCAGAAGCTCAGATTCCTAGAAGCCCGGAGACAAATTCTAGCGCAAATGTGTCAGCGATTTTTCATTTACAGTTATAGGTGTATAGAAATTCACATTAATTATGTAACATAACTTGTTAAACGATTTATTTATGTTGCCGATACAATGAAATGTATACTCTGGTCTTTCATATTTTTTTTTTCGAGGTAAAGCACTACTTTTGTTTGTTAGTAAATATGGTGTCTCCTTAAGAGCTAAATCAGCTGTTTTAGCTGCAGAAGAAATCATTGTAATACAATAAACTCAATTAAAGAGTAATAATAAAAGAGTTGAAGAGAAAATATTAAGTTTAGTAAAAATTAAAATTGCATATGATGTTAACAAAATAATGTGAAGTCACTGTACACGACATCGTGTTTTCTACAGAACGTTAAGAGAGCCAAGGACAAGACTTCTGACACATTGGTGAAAACTTTTTTACATGGACACCATCTTTTTTTAACTGACGGGCCAATAGTTGGCGTTTTTGTCTCTTTTGCCTGAGATACTCCTGGAACAGGTTATCTTAGCTCACTTCCCGAACTGTCCCCCGGGACAATCTCTGTTTGATTTACGTCATTTGAACAGAAGCGGCATCGACATTGTGTGGCGTTGCTGTTGTTGTCGTGACAGATGTCGAAGGTTCTGAAACAAACAAGTCTGTTATTCTCCCTTTTGTTGTTTCGTTTTGACATTTTTGGTCGCCGAACTTACGAATTTACTTTATTGACATGAATGACACAAGTTTACGTTAATTAATAGTACGCTTCAGCAAAGGACATAATTTCAAACAACAAACTAGACTTGCTAGCCTCGCTTTGGAAAACATACTACTCAGCCACAAGATGGCGCTAGAGGTTTACTCCCTATTCTACATTAGTCTCGCGTGATTAATTTTACGTTGGCCTTTTGTCGATAGTCGTAAAAACATTTTTCAGCGAAATACTTTGATCACGAGTAGAAGTTATTTGACTTGGTTAGAATTGTCCCGTCTCACTCCCGTGTATTTTAATGCAATAAATGATTATGCCCGTCTCAGTTGGAAGATACCCATCTCATTACCCCAGGGGATCATTGCCCGTCCCTTGGACAGGTAAACGGGTGGCTGGCTAACACTATGCCTATGAGCGCCTTATAATGTGGGTACACTGTACTATGTTTTATTGGGGCTGGGGTAAACTTTGTACTCAGGGTAATTCAATAATATGATAAAACTAAGAAGAAACCTCGTAAAAACCACCTCTGCAATTGCTCGAGTCACAAAATATGACTTGCTCATATACCTAATGGTCGACAGGCAGACTCGATCCCGTGAACGGTACATCCAAGTGGTAAAGGTGAACCGTTAGAACATTATTTTACTTTCAGTTAACATAAAAAATGGTTGAGCTGACACTACAGCTGAGCCCATTTCCTGTTGGAGGAGACTGGAGACTTTATTTACAAGTTTAACCCTTTTCAGACAGATATATTAATACTTTGGACATAACCTTAAAGTAAGAGTTCCTTACCTCCCTATCAGTGCCTATTGTCAATAACTACTTTTAACCCAAGTTTAATTCAGTTTTAGTATTAAAAATTGAATAAGATGGAGTCTTCATTAATTTTTTATATTATGAGGTGTAAAAGGCTTGATCGGTAGACAAGATTGTTTGTTTGTTTGATTTGTGTCGATAGACAAGAATTAAAGGTTACTGGAGATCCTTTATTTAAAACTAAGGGAAATTACATTCCACTGATGTGACAATTTTATCAAGGTTTTGTACTGCCACTTTAATATCCATAAAGGCTACTGGATGCGAGTACATGTATTATACACAGTCAATAGATTTAATGTCCAGCCTACAAATCCTTTCGAAATTCAGGGGCCCTTCCTCTGAATAAAAAATAATATTGAATCTGTCACCAAAAAGCATTATGTCCTGTTCGTTGAACACTCACAAGGGAGGGCTCCCAAGCATTAGCTTATTCCTAAGGGTTAATAAGACACAAGTACTGTAGCTAGTAAAAGCCTGTGCTGGGATCTTTTCTTGGATAACCTTAAAAACGGTCCTCTTAAATTTTGTTAAATAACTTAACATGCATTTTGCGTTGGTTTGCGGATTTTTAAAATAAATAAAAGTCATAAAATTAATAAAAATTGCCTTAAAATAAAATCTTCATTGATAATCAAATGACATCAGCAGCAAAGTGCAAATTAAGACTGGCAACAATTTGAGAAACCTAAATCGGTCCTCCTAAATTAAGTTTGCATAACAGCACAGGCCACTGGCCGGCTACCTGAATTCATCAAGGGTTTCTATTCTATAAGTGTTATATAAACACCATCAAACACCCTCAATAGGCCAATAACACTCAGAATTAAGATCTAATATATCGGCAAAAGAAAAATTATTTTTTAAATTAAAGCATTTGTTGATTTACATGTACATGTGTCTGTGAATGTCACTGGAATACAAAACGTTACTATGCAACTTTTGCTATCCCTTAAGTTTGCCACATTTAAAAAAAATAAAACAACGCCACAGACAACTTAACAATTTCATACATATGGTGTCAACTGTGTTTACAAACTCTAAACTTCATGCAGCCATTTTGTAGCCGGTTTGGTAGCTTTAAACTCCGGCCCATGACAAAGAAATGTGTTAAGAAAAATAAGATATAATCAACTATCAATTATGACGGATCAATGTAAGCCACGGAGTAAAATTTGTTTGGGATGGACAGAACAAAAAGGATTGAAGGTCGGGTCTTTCAACATTTATCAATCATAAAACATTTAAGAACGAAAAAATGATTTTGGAAAAGGTCGGTAAAAAAATGTTAAAGATTAGAAAATGGCGGATCCACCAATCTGAAAACGGCTAATAAAATGTATAAAGATACACAAGTACCTTTAAAGTTTGGAGAGTTTGGACTTCTTCTTTCCGGTGAAGATCTGTTATCCGGCGATCGCCTGTGACTTTTTATTCTGTGTTGTTCTGACGGTAAATTTGATGTGGGTGATGATATTGGGCTGCTGTGTATCAGAGAAAAAGTCTTAACTGCCTTCATCGGCCGCTGTTTTGTGGAGGGTGAAGCCATCCGGCGAACCCGTTGTGTCGGTTGACTAGACATTTCTTTAACAAATCGTGCTTAATAATCTTCCAGTTTAACAATAGGATGTTGGAATGGTCATCAAACGGTCCAGGACCTTGCCGAAAGTTTTGTCCAGGCGCCCTGTGGTTTTCGATTCTCGACCAAATCACCCTTCTAAAAAAATTCCACTAAACACACACAACGAGGCCATGTGATCCCATGCGGCTTTTTGATTGGATAAGAACAAGTTTGACATGCAAATGATTGATTGCCAAACGACACCAAGGTTAGCTAAATTCCTTTAATTAGACAAGTTTTGACTTGTTTTCCCATCACAACAAAGCCCTTTAACTTATGGCGAATTGTTCGTGGTCCACAAAACACGCCTGACGTGTGATATAAACTGCACAACCATGAAGTTCTCGTAGCAAACCGATGACAGGATTATTCCCCCTTTGTTCCAATTTCTCGTTCTCGTCTTCACAAACGTAAACAAATATTACTTTTAGAAAAATATGAAGTTTTTTGCTTTATCAACGTTAAGTAGTTCACATGGCAGATTGTTTGAGATCGATAAGGACGAAATGTCCAAAGGATATCGATTGTAGATATTTGATAACTTTGTTTCAAACGACTTTTGACAGCCACATACTCACACGCGCCGTCTCCATGGAAATGAGGTCAACTAGCACCTGCCGAGGTCAACACACATTCAAGCCACGTTATTCTTTTGCATAACTTTACTCAATAAGTTTTGTAAAGTAAGGCCAAATCACAGCTGTTTCTAAATGAATAGTTACTGTAACCGGGAACGCGTTTAAAAGGGATGATTTAATGGTCTACCATAAAACTTGCTGACCAAACAAAAACATTTGCGCACAAAGAACTAAAGGGAAGTAACTCTACACATAGTCACTTCAAAATTATATAATATGGTTAGTAAAATTTTTATCACATATGGGAGATATATTGTAACTTTTTGTTATTTAATTTAGGTCTAATTGTTGAATTTGTCTGACACCTTGTAAATTGAATTTGCAACTATTAATTACAAGTTTGGTTTAGTTTCAAGGTTAATTTGAGTGCTAGTTCAGTTAAAGGTTTTGTTTTAGTTTAGTGTTATTTTAAGGGTTAATATGAAGTGTGTGTGGTATGCATCTGATTGCTTTGAACTTTGCAGCATAGATGCCTGCCGTTAGCATAATATTTACGCACAACAGACTGTGAAAGTACCATAATTCTACATCACCTACAGATTTGTTCATTACGGTCACGGTTGAATTTGGCTGTGCAGGAAATTATTTTAAGGACTTAAAAATTGATTATATAAGCAGATGATGGATTGTTCTGTTTCAATGCCCCAGAAAACGTAAATTTGTTTGTTTTGTTGATATAATGCTTTTAAAACTATCCAAAAATGTATAAATTATTCATAAACAAAATTTATGGGGTTATTAACAGTAATTCTGCATGGACAGATTCATCATTCAAGGAATTTATCAAGCCAGGGTTGCCTAGCTACTCACAAACCTGTTTCAATCAAAACTGTAGGAACAACGTCTACACATAAATATCAAAAGGGGTACGATGGAATTAACTGATAACCTACCAATCAATCAAACTGATTCAGCCAATCAATAAACTGACTGATCCATCCTCTCTTTAACAAATATGTAATAAGCAGAAAAGCATCAGGAAGCTGCCAGTTGATTGGACAATCAACTACTAAAGAGTTACCAGCCAATCAACTGGCTGAACCAACCAACCAACTGCAATGATGTACAGAAAATATAAATAATAACATATTATAACAAAAACACTGAAACATTAAAGTAAATGTCCATATTATTACTTTATTTTACAAAGTACCATATTGAAGAATTCATACAATTAGAATAATGTACATAAATTCAAGCCAAGTATTTTTTCATCATCAGTTTAAGAAATGTCTAATGGCAATAACATTATGTAACATGTAAACATGACAGCATTTTTATTGTTATATTTAGTGATAAATTTTAGCTTCAGGGCTAGATTGTTAGTTTGTGATTGGGTTTTATTTGTTTTCTAGGGGTTCCATCCTGTCCTTAAGTGTTATTGGTTTTCTTGTTGTCCAGCGATCTTAGCTTACGTTGAACCTAACTGTCAGGCAACACTGGTTGTCATGGTAGTTATGTTTTGCTTAAGCTAAGAGGATGATCACTTTGTGAAACGAGCCCCAGGGGTTTCAATCATATACTTACAACACATGAAAGGTTTTTTGTTTCGTTTATTAAGGGTTTCCTCCTGTACTGAAAATGGTTTCTTTGTTTTCATGGCAAACTCAATGTACCCAGAAATCACCTTTGCATAATTTTATCTTTCTAGTTTGTACAGTATTTTTGTATATCACTTTCTTAATTTGAACAGATTCTAGTTCACAAAATTTTGAAGCCCCTTTGGGAATTAAACCCATAACCCTCAGAGATAGGCACCAAATTGCCAGCAGTAAATGCCATCCACCTAGACCACTCAACCACCAGATAGTTTGTATCTGTTAAGATATGACTATCTGAATAAAGGAATCAGCTTATTATTATAAGACCACTTGGTTCATTTTCAGCAGACAGTTAATTTATCGTTTTTCCTTTATCACAATATTGGGTGCCCCAAATCTCAAACTATCAAACAGTTTTTGCTAGTGCGGAAAATAATTTAAAAATTGCAATATTTGTATCAACAATCAACAGTTTTTTTATTGTTTCATGTATGCTCTCTGTTTAAGTTATTTGTATTTTTTTATCAATATTCAAATGAAGAATTAAAAGAGTATGGACAAAGTAAGAAAATGATGCATATTGACTGAGTTATATAGAACATAATCTAATGTAATAATACATATTTTTGAAGCCACAAAATACATGTTGATGCGTCATTTTAAAGAGAGGAAGAGAAAAAACTCTCTGAGATACAAACAAACAAAAAAGAACACACTCTGATGTAAGAAATAGCACACTTGGAATACCAGCAAAGCAACTAAGAGAGGGGTTTAGGGGAAATAAATATTGTTTAAATCAAGACAATTTACAAATCTCCCCTCTAAATTTAAGGCAGTATGGTTATACTATACCATGAATATGTGAGACAAAGTTGACTAAATTATCTCCCTTGGAACATAATCATAGTTTTTTACTATGATGTAAATGCCTTTTATACGATCTCTTGGTTAAATTAATCAGCCTCAAATTTTTTTTATGAAATAAGTTTCCCCCAATAAAACTGAAAACTGTTTAGTTTATTACTTATTAATAATGTATATAGAAGCAGAGACTGAGGACAGGTGTATAGTTCTAGTCAAACTTGGCAGCTCCCATCTATTTATCTTATGAAACAATAATCCAAATTCTATTTCTCATAAAGATCTGTCTGTAGATGCTGTTACATATACGTGTTTTCCTAACAAAGTTTAACATAAGCAATAAAAGACAGATTTGCTTTCACCTTTTAGAAAAAAAATCACACTGTCGTAGAACATGTTTTGGAGTACTGGTAGCACAATGGTGCTCTAAGTATTGCAATAGTGTTGTGAACTTTAACAATACTACTAGAGGTATCAGCCACCCTTACATGTAGAAACAACATCACAACCAAGCTATAAAAGCACACAAGAAGGTCTCGCCAACAATAAGCTTTGTAGCTATCAAGCAAACCTAGAGAATCAATGAGCAGACCACAATCTTGGGGCTAGAGACACGTCCACCTGTCATGTTTGACAGGCAGATTTTCTAAAAATGGTTGAAATTAAAGGTAGAAAATGTTAATTTTAACATGGGAATAATAGAAAAATAAAAAATTTTGACAGGCAAAACCAATAGGGATTTCTGACAGGCAGATTTTCAATGCAGACTAATGTTAAACAACTTACATCTACATTGAAGTTATATCACAAGAATGTTTTTCTTGATCGCAGCCGATACATTTAGATTTTTCAAACAAAAAAATAAAGCACACCCCCAGAAAACAATACAACCTTGGTTGGAGTGACATGCAATGTCTATGGGGGGAAATTTGTATTCATAATGTAAAATAATATTGTTTACAATTTGGAGGGAATGTTGACAAAGAATTCAGAAGCGAATGTGCATTTCTGAAGGTAAACAAAACTCTTGGCAGATTGCTTAGAATTCTAAGATTCAATAACAACTTTGATCTAAGTGAAATAAAGATAAATACGGGTTATGTATGATAATGTAAAATTAATGGGTTAATAACAATATAAGTTATAACAATAAACATAAACATGTCACATAGCTGCACATACAATACCTTCACATTGCCCAAGTACATATTCAAATTCAATACCTGTAGGTCACAAAGCCCATAACTGCACAAAAATAATTATTACTTTACAAGCAGAAACTATAATATAAATATTTTAAACCATGATACCTTGGTCAACCTATTAAAAGTCTACCAAAGTTCATTTAATGCAAAGAAAATCTCAAACCCACAATAATATCAATCATAGCATTAAAAGTACTTTATGTTTCATGTCATACTTGGGCATGGGCAAATGAACCCCAACAGTTTTTTTGTTTAATTTTAAACAAAACTTAACAAAAAAATTACGACAAATTCACAATACTAGTTAACATTGCACAAATTGAATATTGAAAAATATAACAACAAAAATTTAACCCATATCAAAATGTTTGATATGGGTTAATAATAAATCAAACTGGTATTACATATTTAAAACAACCAATGAAAATATTTCTAAGAAAAACGCAATTTACAAATTGTGTTATCCAAAGGGAACTTTTGCCTTAAATAATAGAGTCTTTAGATTTTTTGTTTCTCTTGCATTCTATAACTCATCTTTGTGAGAGAAATTTAGACATTTGACATTTTGATATTCCTGTTTAAAGTGACTACATATATTGAATAAATATGCTGTTAGCCTCTGTAGCTAAGTCAATAAAGTGTGGGCCTGTAACCCAAAGGTCCCAGGATCAAATCCTGGTGAAGACAAGCAAATTTTTCTCTCTTCATTTATTCAAAATATATATATATATTTTCTTTAAAAAAAAGTCATATTAGCACAGGGGATAAAATGTGCAAACCAAGCAAACTTCTTATGCTTCCAATATATTCTCGGAGTTTATCACCTGATCTTTGTCCGGAGTTAGTAGTATGTCTATTGTCTGGAGTTAGTAATGTAGTATGTCTAGTTGTCTACAACCCTGTACTGTATCATTTATGGTAAAACCTTCCAAAATTGTGTGAGATAACCTAATATTTGCATTTTCCCCTGGTGTGCTGATTTTTTATATGTCATGAATGTGCCTATGTGAAAAATAAAGCAAAATCGCTTTAAAATACAATTTTGATTGGCATTAATCAGATGACAAAATATGTCCAAACCAGTAGCAAAAGGCAAATTTAGACTAAGACTGCACTTAATTTGGGAAATTTATAAATCGGTCCTCCTAAAGTAAGTTTGCATAACCATGGTGAGATCCCATTTTGACTGTTCTCCCCAACAGCATAGGCCTGGTGGAACTAACAGAAATCTTCAGAGAAGGTTAGTACTATAAGCTTATATAAATCCATAACAGTTACTTGAGTACCTTGTTGCCCACTTTTTGGAAAAAGTTTGAACTGTAGTGTATCATCTATAAGAAAGATATATAAGTTCATATATCTACAAGACAAGCCACTCTTGGTTCATGATCCGCCGCCATTTCAAAACCCTCTTGGTTTAGTCCAAAGTCCATCAACATATCCTCTTCTGTAGAACTCTCTGAAACATCACCAAACTCCCTTAACACGGACATTTCTGAATGAAAAGAATATTTAAATCTGGAAGAAACATTCATATCACATAGTTCTTGACTTCTCTGCACAATTGAATTAACATCTCGCAGTAAATCATTCACTTGAAATGTTGTCATGTGACCGTTCCACAAATCAAAAGGCACGTCATCTATTGGTGACCTTTTCAGAAGTTCCGAGTAGGCAGGTAGGTCATCTTGGTTTGATTCCCGAGTTGGGTTTACGGAGTATGGTAATGGCGGCATGCCATTGCGCTGGGACAGAACCTTCAATAACAAAAATAATCAAATTTAAAGTAAGTTAAAGAGCGTTTATAATGTCAGAAAATAACAAACCCTCAGCATGGGATCAGATGTAGCCAGATACCAAAAGTATGGTTTCGAAAACGGTAGTTTTACTTCAACATGGTGTTACCTGGTGACCAATTAAAACAGTTTCTCTATCTCCTGAATGTTATAGTTCAGGGTTCTCCAAATGGGCCAATGTTTCAACTCAGGGTGTCTGAAGGATGGGTGGACACCCGTCTGCCTAAGACCTTGAGTGTATTTTATTTATATAATATCAGAAGTCTTCAAGTAGAAGTATGAAATCAGCCATTACCTAGTCTTAACGGCATTGTGAGCAGACCAGCGCTGATTGTTGAAAAAGCCCCCTAGCAAGACATGGAGAAACCTCCAAGGACAAGAAATAGATGTGGAATCATGGGTATATCATGTTAACGCTGTTTCTACCGCTTTTCAAAGCGTGATATTTTACCCATAATGCATCAGTCGATTCTGAAATTCAAACTGTGTGAAACAAACGAAATCCACCATATCTTGCGCAATGAGTCATATCATGGTAATATGAAAGTCCACAGAAAGTCCCAATGCTGTTGGGACTGGGTAATGGCTGGTTTCATACTTCTAAGTAATAGACTTCTGATAATATATATGACAGTTAGGATGACACTCCAACATGAGATAGCCACACCAATATTACCAGTGATGTGATCATGTGACATGTTTTGCTTTGTTAAAAAAAAAATAATGTTCCCCCCAAAGCAAAGTGAAGATGGCCTGACCATGCTTGAGACATACTGCCAAAGATCCAAGGCAGGATGGAATACCTCTCAGCCAAGGGCTAGGGAGAGGGGTCATGTGTCCACCCATCCAAATGCACATCTTGAGGAAAATAATTACCTCATTTGGACACCCTGTTTATAGAAACATTAACATACAGGAAGAAGGTAGACCTGCCTACCCTAGAAGAAATATGTAAATGTTGTGTGTATTTTCTTACCTTTTTGTGTATTTTTGTGTTACAGCATAGTACAAAATTTTAATTTTTGTGTGTATTTTGATGGTCTTTTTACATAAATTATATGCACAAAATACTACAGAATACACTGGGCAGGCAGGTCTAGATAAGGGTTACTGTTAAAACTGCCCAGTTACTTGAAAAGTGGAGCAGAATGACCATTTTGGACACAATACTTTTAATCTCTAATAAGGTAATATATTGATTGATTTATTTATTGATTTGTTTGATTGGGGTTCAACGTCATTCTCAAGGGCATTTCACTTATACAATGACGGATTTTCCACATTACATTACTCCTTGCCTAATTACGGTTTAAAACTGTAAGGAAACCTCATAAAAACCACCCCTGTGATTGCCGAAGCCACATCTTGTGACTCACTCATATACCTGAGGGCCGACAGACGGACATGATCCTGTGAACGGTACATCAAAGTAGGCTGAGAAAGCACACTCCCTAATCTCTAAGCCACGGCTGCAGGCCAATAAGCTAGTTTAAAAATGGAACTAAATCCAATAAAAGGGTATCTTTGGTATTTTGTAATTAGGTTCCTCAGAATAATAATTAACCGATTTCTGTAAATACATAAAAAGTCAAACATACATGTATATTGTAACTGATTTGGCAATCTAGAAAAGTTAAACAGGGGTTGTTACAACAATGTTTATCCTCCCATGACAGAACACACTCAAGGGTATTTCACTTATATAACAACTTATTGTCCATTGCACACTGTTCCTTGCCTAGTAACAGTGGAAAACCAAGAGAAAATCGTATAAAAACGACCCCTGCAATCGCTGGAGCCACATTGTGTGACTTACTCATATATCTGATGGTAGATAGACAGACTCAATCCTCTTAAATTGTAAATGGATTTGTTTGATTTGTTTGATTGGAGTTTAACGTCGTACTCAAGGGTATTTCACTTATATGACGACGGATTGTCCACTTCACATTGTACACTGCCTTATTAC
>JARFOD010153335.1:8398-26337 GCA_031763545.1 Mopalia muscosa | reverse complement strand
TTTTTCGTTATTTTCGGATTACACGTTCTAGTTTCAACAGATACTAGTTCAAAACTTTTATTTACAGGTTCAAGCAACTTGAACCCACGATCCACCGATAAGGCACCGACTCCCCATCAGTAAATGCCGGCCACCTAGACCACTCAGCCACCGTCTTCTAAAACGAAACAAACACACCAGCGGGTCACGCCTAACCTGTTACAGAAAAATGTAATGCAAAACACCGAAAACTAGGAGTAAAATTGTGCACAAAATCATAGTGTTCTTATAGTTAATTTAATACCACTCTTTAAATAACAGAACGAAATATAACATCGCAACACCATAATTATTGGTGAGATAAGTACAGGCTTAGTGTATTGCGCAATGCTAAAAAAAAAAACATCCCCTTGTTAATGTTTGAACTGCGTCTTATTCAGTTTTGTGTAACGTAAAGTTTACTTCATTTCATGAAAATAGTCACTTTATTCTTGTATTATTTCAGGTTTATGTGGTTATAGAGATTTGGGATGTAATAACAGGTTCCCACTAAACGTGTCATTAGTGTCTCTTTGTGTGGAGACGTGAGTGAGAACTTAGCATGGTGCTCTTGCTAATCTCTGTTGACTCTTCATAGAAAGAAAGTCGAACGGGTCAGGTTCGGTCAACATATTTGCTCATGCGTTGGAGACCTCTTTTAAAAGGCTGGTGTGTATTTAAAAAATCCAAAACCGTAATAAAGGGCAATCTTATAAAAGCCTCATGTAACACGTAGATGCAATTCATTTTCACCCTAAAGGCCTTGGGTATTTAGACTGAAGTGGATAAACGCTAAACCTCAATCCACAGACTTTGATAATTCAGTAATATATTATGGAATAAGTTGACAATTGTATGACAGAGATATTGTGTTATAAGACCCTTGTCCAGGCGTGTCGTGCATGTGAGGTGTAAGGTTGCTGTTCCTCTGTTTGTCACTGTCGTTTGAACAAGGAGCCCATCCGAGGCTAAAAACAACTTGGGACACGACAGCGGATGAACAAATACCAGCGATCTCATACCGGCAACAGAGGCAAACACTGCCAACAACTGGAAGTGTATCGAGTCTGCCAATACGGGCTGCCGTAGATTCTAGAGTAAATTCACTTTTAATGACTCAGGATTTTATCAGATGTGACGGAGCGAATAGCCAGCCCCCGATTCAACAACAATGGTCCTATAGGCAGAATGGGACTCTGACGTGGACTGGCCACTCGCTCATCAAAGACTGGCTATCCCGATGTCTTGATCGCAGCCACCTCTATCTGTGATATCTTTGCTCGAGCGAGGCTGGCTTTTGACGACTGTCTACATCATTTAGATTTTCGGACGAGGTGTGTAGTGTTAACTTCGATCCCTTCGCCAGAAGTTCGACCCATTGCTATTTCAATGCATCTAGGTTGTGTAGCTCTATAGGATAATGAGGAAACATAAACTATTACCCTTGACTTTATTGATTCTTTTAATGTTTTTAACTTTCTTATCAATGACCTACGCGTATAGGTCGAACGGCTCCCCAAAAGCGCCATGTAAATCTTTAGAATTACATTGGGTTAGAAATGCATCTAATTGTTCTGTATATTACTGTTGTGGGTTTGGTATACCTTACAAAATGCAGCCATGTCCTGAGGGACAAGTGTGGTCTAATATGGCAACAAACTGTGTCCCATCTAGTTCTCGATGGAATGATTGTCCAAGGGTAGCTGGGAATTCTAGACCCATCACCGAGGCTCCGACCACAAGCAGACGGTTTTGGACTTCAAGACCAAGACGTGTTACTACTACCCGGCGGCCAAAAACAACCAGGCGGACCAGGCCCTCAACACGAAGGGCGACTCGGCGAACTACAACTCGTAGAACAACAACATATAAACCTACAACAACTACATCACCAGTTCTTGAAACAACTACAAGAACGCCTACGACATTTTTCCCCACCCTCGGAGTAACTTCTGATTCTGCGGCAGGGGAATGGACAAGATTTCATAATAGATCCACCGGTCCGCCCCCTACCTCATCATTCACTAATGGAATTGGGTCTACCATTCCTGAACCAGAGGACAAAGCTACATCTTCTTTTATTGGTAAGTACTCGATTTCATCACATTCTCGAATTGTAATGTCTCAGTGTGTATTATTATATTGGGCTATCATTTCTTATGATATCGGCGTGAGCTGTGGAAACCATTTGGCGGTTTTCATCTCACCGATGATCCGTCCATTGGGGTCTTACACTAATTTATTTTAAGAAAACAGGTTTTCTCTTCTCTCATTGTCCAGTCAAATTCCTAGTTAAACATGGAAACGGAATCGCGGGTCCTTTAAGACAGGCGCTTTAAACGATGTACTGAATCAATAGCTATCGAAGGCCTTTGTACGCAATGACGCGAACAGAAATGAGGTAATGCCTCCCTTGATATCTACCCTAATACTTCTACGAGACAATGGATTATCTTCAACGGTCTATAGAAAACAAGCAGTGGTCCGAAGTCAAGGTCAATTCATCCGATGTCGACCTTCAACAAAGCAAGTTTCATTAAGAAGGACGAGGGACAGTAATTAGAGGTCTAATGACCAGAATTAGCTTGGCTGGAGCCTCGTGGACATTAGAATAATCTATACCAGACATGCTTAAGTCTTCGGTATGTGTTGTCCCTTAAATTTGCCTGAAGTATTAGCAAATCAAGCACGGATAGATAACAACCAAATTGACTGCTCGGATGTTGCTCGGAAGAGCCGTTGTTGTTAAACAGGCCTAACCCAAAGAAACTATGTAAAGAGTTTAACACGAAACAATACGTCACTCCTTTGAGATACACTCCATCAACAGACGATCGTCAAATTTACTTTATTGGATTCTTCTACGACTATCCATATATACATTACTGTTGTCTAATCTGCTGACAGACACGGATTGTCGTATACAGCCCCGAGTGTGACGACTCTTCCTCAACAACGTTCTATTTTATGTTTGCTAGTGATGCAAATGTAAGCCTTGTATTTGAAAATATATACAAATAACCTAGTTAGAGAATTATGTCAGCCTTGTGTAAAAATAAAAGTTAATGTTAAAAAAGAGTTTTATATACTCGGACATGCTAAGTACAGGTTTGTCATTTCCAGGCAAACAAATATACATTTTATATTACGCAATATCTAATCGTCTTTAAGCGTGTATAAAAAAAATTACATTTGGTCCCAGTGATCGTTTATTTATGTCTTTGTTTAAAGTAAATCTAAACAGGCCTACATACTGCGCGACAAAACAAACCTTTAAAATGCCAAGTTCCAGTACACAGCTCTTCCGCTTAACAAGATTTCGACGCATTTTAAAACGCAATTTTTTTAAAACTGATTTTCGGAATTAGCAACACAATGTTGCGAACCGCCAATGTCTTCCCAACTTGATGTAAAGGCGAGCAAGGCATTGTCTTCCTCATTGTTTGCCAAAAGCAGTATAGATTTGATTTTTTTTATTTTGGTCCATTTTAACGGGATAATAACATACCGTATTCAGATAATTAGTCAAATAATTGTATATGTCACTCTGTTTTTATTTTATTCTTTTTTTTTCGACATTTGGCTGCTTTTATTTTAATAGTTTCTTAAAGCAATTTATTTGCAGTTCATTTCAACGACTTTGTGTCTAGTTGTAATGTCAGACTGATTATCTCTAAAGATTGGTTAAAAATCTAGCCATCTTATATGGTATATTATGTTGGGTTACAAAATATTTGCAACATTTTTAATCGAACAACGAACTGCGTTACTGTGAGACAAATGTATTTTATGTATCTGTTCTTTATGAATCCGTAGATTGTTTAAGGCACATGGGATATATAAGCAAATTATATTTTTTATTTTGGTTATTCCTTTGTTGAGTTTGTCTTTTCTCCACATGCTTGTATTCCAGTTTGTTTTTTGAACACGCGTGATTAGCATCAAATACATTAGTCTAGCGAATGGCGTATACAGTATGCATCGACACAATAGTAGTATAAAGATGTTAGAGTATAAACACATGGTATGTATAAGATTATAATGATATATAGTTTAATCCTCCTAAAACGTTGTAACAACCGATTAGTGCAAAGTCTCTGGATACTCAAAGGTGTACAGTACCGGACTTATTGCCGCAACGCGATATAACTGGTTAGGTATTCTCTCACACGTATGATGCGAATGTGTTCAGCATAAAAGTCGAATTATCCAAACATGGAAATAACATGTTTAAACCTTACTGGTTATATATTCTCTCGTCTCTATGTTTTTCTCTGACATGGCTAAGATGGCATTCCAAACTATACCACAACATTCAATTCGCCTTCTCAGATTCCTCGGTTTATTTTCCATTTCAAGTATCATGGTTGAATCCCAGTTGAATCACGAAAACTATTTTTTTTTAAAAACGTTTGTCTACTTATGTATTCTTTGGGTCTAAAACAGACACTGGTTATATTTTCATTGCTCCAGTTTCCTGCGTTTTGATGGATTTGGTGGATCTATATAATCGATACGGGAAAGGCAATCATCTTCTTTTGTCTATTTAAATAATGATTGAAAGGGTAAAAACAGATTGTGGCCGGTCTAATATAAGCCTATAATCTGTGTACTCTAAGGCATAAGTCACAATGCAAGAACGGATACTTTTAGGACAGATCGAAATGTTTATTGTGGCTTGCTTGGTTGAGAGTTCGAATGGCTAGTTGAGGCTTGTTTGAAAGTTCTAATGGGTGATTGAGGCTTGCTTGGTTGAGAGTTCTAATGGGTGATTGAGGCTGGCTTGGTTGAGACTTTTAATGGGTGATTGAGGCTTGCTTGGTTGAGAGTTCTAATGGGTGATAGTGGCTTGTTTGGTCGAGAGTTCTAATGGGTAATTGAGATTTGTTTGGTTGAGAGTTCTAATGGGTAAATGAGGCTTGCTGGGTTGAGCGTTCTAATGGGTTATTGAGGTTTGTTTGGTTGAGAGTTCTAATGAGTGATTGAGGCTTGCTTGGTTGAGAATTATAATGGCTATTTGAGGCTTGCTTGTGTAGAGTTATAATGGGCGATTGTGGCTTGTTTGGTTGAGAGTTCTAATGGGTGATTGAAGCTTGTTTGGTTGAGAGTTCTAATGGGTGATTGTGGCTTGTTTGGTTGACAGTTCTAATGGGTGATTGTGGCTTGTTTGGTTTAGACTTCTAATGGGCTTTTGATGTTTGTTTGGTTGAGAGTTCTAATGGTTTAATGAGGCTTGCTTGGTTGAGAGTTATAATGGGTGATAGAGGCTTGCTTTTTGGAGAGTTCTAATAGGTAACTGAAGATTGCTTGTTGAGCGCTCTAATGGCTAGTTGAGGCTTGCTTGTGTAGAGTTATAATGGGCGATTGTGGCTTGTTTGGTTGAGAGTTCTAATGGGTGATTGAGGCTTGTTTGGTTGAGAGTTCTAATGGGTGACTGAAGCTTGTTTGGTTGAGAGTTCTAATGGGTGATTGTGGCTTGTTTGGTTGAGAGTTATAATGGGTGATTGAGGCTTGCTTGGTTGAAAGTTCTAATGGGTGATTGAAGCTTGTTTGGTTGAGAGTTCCAATGGGTTATTGGGGCTTGTTTGGTTGATAGTTCTAATGGATGATTGAGGCTTGCTTGGTTGAAAGTTCTAATGGGTGATTGAGGCTTGTTTGGTTGAGAGTTCTAATGGGTTATTGGGGCTTGTTTGGTTGATAGTTCGAATGGGTCATTGAGGCTTGCTTGGTTGAAAGTTCTAATGGGTGATTGAGGCTTGTTTGGTTGAGAGTTCTAATGGGTAAGTGAAGCTTGCTTTGTTGAGAGTTCTAATAGGTAATTGAAGCTTGCTGGGTTGAGAGTTCTAATGGCTGATTGAAGCTTACTTGGTTGAGAGTTCTGATGGGTGATTGAGACTTGCCTGGTTGAGAGTTCTAATGGGTTATTGTGGCTTGCTTGGTGGATAGTTCTAATGGCTGATTGTGGCTTGCTTGGGTGAGGGTTCTAATGGGTGATTCAGGCTTGCTTGGTTGAGAGATCTAATGGGTGATTGTGGCTTGCTTGGTTGGCAGTTCCAATGGGTGATCGATGCTTGTTTGGTTGAGAGTTATAATGGGTGAGTGAGGCTTGCTGGGTTGAGAGTTCTAATGGGAGATTGAAGCTTGCTGGGTTGAGAGCTCTAACGGCTGATTGAAGCTTGCTTGGTTGAGAGTTCTAATGGGTGATTGAGGCTGTTTGGTTGAGAGATCTAATGGGTGATTGAAGCTTGCTTGGTTGAGAGTTCTAATAGATGATTGAGGCTTGCTTGGTTGAGAGTTCTTATGGGTGATTGTGGCTTGTTTGGTTGAAAGCTATAATGGGTGATTGAGGTTTGTTTGGTTGAGAGTTATTATGGGTGATTGTTGCTTGCGTCGTTGAGAGTTCTAATGGGTGATAGTGGCTTGCTTCCTTGAGAGTTCTAATGGGTGATTGTGGCTTGCTTGGTTGAAAGCTATAATGGGTGATTGAGGTTTGTTTGGTTGAGAGATATAACGGCTGATTGTGGCTTGCTTGGTTGAGAGTTCTAATGGCTAGCTGAGGCTTGCTTGGTTGAGAGTTTAGTCTTGATTAGTTGAGGACGAAGGGTTGATTGAGTATTGCTTGATTTAGGACTATGACTTGTAAACACCTACAAACGTTAGCTATAAATCGGTGTACAGATGAATTGAAGTATAGAGAACATACATTATGTAATGTAGAATTAACGAATGAAACAGCCAAAACTTGCCAGACTGATAAAAACAAAAACAGCTACCAAAATACCAAATCATGCATTCATGAAATAGTCCCCTATATACATTATAATACATCAATCAATTAAACAGAAGGAAAATGTTCTTGTTTGGAACTCAATTCTGGTGGCTTTCTCGGGAATGCGGAAATCAAATCGCATGTGTGAAAAGCAGCCGCCTTTCAGACCTTGTCCCTAGACTTGTGTTTTGTAGACATTGGCTAAGTCTTTGTTTACCCATCCCCCATGTCCGAGCTTTTCCATATTATCCATTGGTGTCGCCTGAAAAAACTGTCAAGATGCTACCGTGTTAATCCGACACACCGCATTCCCTCGCCTCAGAGCTTTGGCCTAATTCTTGTCGGGCGACACACGAAGACCAAGGGGAAGCCGAACCCATTTTCACCGATAGCCAAATCTGCTCAGGTATTACCTGTAAAAATAAACCAACCTGTTCAAATATTTCAGGTTATCTATGGTGTCTTTTTCTTCTCCAGCAGACTTACTATCAGTCCCATACAGGCAAAGAGTTCCCTCAATAGAAACGGACATGTAACATAAGCAAAATAAGGGTGTATGCCAATGCATCTTATCGGAAAGAGAGCTCAATGTCCATTTTGTAGCCATTCATTTTAATCCAATGCTCAAATACAGTAAAAGAGATTAAAAACTTTTTCGAAGCTTTAATATTCAGCACAATCAAAGCCGTGCAGAACATGCTGTACAAAAAACACGTGTTATAGAGTCTGCTGTATATTTAACATATGTCTAGAGATGTCTAAAATGATTGTGGCAGACAGTTGGATGCTTAAACGAAACACTTGTGGAATAGTGTTCCATCCGGCATCAAGCCGAACAAGCCGTTCTGTTATTCGCATGTGGTCGTGACCCAATTCGCCTGGTCCTTTCCCATTCCACTCATACGGTTTTTGTTTGGACATTGTCCGATCTAGTCTTGTAAATGTCTCACCCAACAAGTTGAAGAAAAAGCAATTCTTTCACGTGGACAATAAAATGGAAAGGAATACAGACTGAAATCCTTGGGGTTTATCTTTCCTCATATCATGTGTTCTAAAAGCTGTCATGCTGGTGTCAGAAACCACTCTGTACGACCAATGCTAGTTAATCTTTCTGGTGTCCTTGTAATGTATCATGCCACATAGCCGTATGAAGAATTGCAGTAAATTCAAAACGTCTGTAGGGGCTGATTCCCGTTTTATTCATTCCCAGTTCCTGTCAACCCTGACGAACAATACTTAATTATGCCTTTGAGACACATTTACTTTGTCGATGTACGTTGTCACAAAGTTATCTATTAAACTGGATAGATCTAAGGATTAAAATTCCTGTTACTTGGCATTTGACCTTTCCGGTCGCTCGAATATCCATAATATGCGTTGGTTGACAATGTGTAGTTATACTCGGCTGTGTGATTTCAAATTGCATTTGAATTATTTGAATTACAATTGACATTGCTTGCCAGTTCCATCATATACAGGGTTTTGTATTTCACTTTGTAGATCAACAATGCATTTTTAGAGTAATTTGAAAGATTTATATGAATTTCATTATTCACTGGGTAGGTGGACTAAAAGAAACCAGCCTTGCTAGACATACCAACCAATTTAGATATTTCGCAACTAGTTTATCGGTTAGGCTGTAAAGTCTTCATAAATAATGTACATGTATCATTAACAAACAGTTATGTGCCTTTACGCAACATTTGTCTAATCATAAATCGATAAGTTTAAAGTGTAATACATGTGCCACAAATTACCAAAAAGCATTTGCAAGGCTACAGGGTTAGCAATGCACTATTTAATCGCTATTTTTAAGTTCAGAATTCAAATTTTAGTAGTATCCAAGCTTCATGTTTAACAGTCCTTCTATTATTGATAAGAATGTTGGTTTTTCTCAATTATCACATCTAAGTTGGAATGATATGGTTTGGAACAGATGCAACATGTGATTTTTTTTAATGTTAATAAAAGCATCTTAAGGCTATAATGGCTTATGTTAAACGCAATTAAAAACAGATCACCTAATTCTTAACCTGTTTGCATGGAAACATTCTAATAATTTAACAAGTTAATATGTTATTTAATTGAATAAATTTAGGAGGAGAGGGGTAGGTTTAAATACCAAAAGTTGTGAATATTGTAGCAATACAAATAAGGCTGACAGAGATTGACTAGAGTTGATTAACACGATGAATGCATTTTGTTTAGTGCAGCGGCTTGAACAAGTATAAAGACTAAGATTTAACATTCGAAATGGCAAAAAGGGACCAAAGAATGGGACACGTATGAGCAATGGTGCTATAATTGTATTCAGCAAATGAATCTGACCGTCTTTAATATATACCTCGTGAACACAGCCTGGGGGAAAGAAGCTTGTTCACTGATTTACTTAATCAACATGCCGTGCTGCTAGATTGAGAAACACACTCCTCGTCTAAACAGTTTGTCCGGCCTGGCACAATGGCGCAATGATGCACAGGTGTGTGATTCAACTACAGCCTTGCTCAATATCCAGCACTCTTCTACAGGTTCAGTCAATGACATAAGCCACACAATGTCGACAAGAAAGGCTAAGCCGCTTTCCCCTTATTGTAATGTTGTCACCCGCGAATGCATTTTGAAACAATTTTCGATGGCTAAGGGGGGTAAATAAATATTAGTAAGCATGAAAAACAGTGTTGAATCGCTCTCCTTTGACTCCTCATTATAAACAGGCAAAGGAGTGAAAACAGGAGGTAATGCCATTAAAGAAACAGATTTTACATGGGATAACTTGTTTGCTAACTATCAGGAACACATGGACGTGTGAATCATGCAACCAATGGAAGTAGTTGGAAGGCAGTGTTAATCAAGGTAGAATGCTCGTCATCACTAATGTAAATCGCACAACTCTGCTCTTCTGCAGATAGTAATGTACCATGCCTCAAACGCAAACTTTCTTTTCGAAGGACAAAACTGGTTGCATTTGTTTTTTGTGGTTGTCTCAAAAGCACAAATAAGAACCGACAATCCCTTAGCTATTCAACCTGCTCAGGAATCTTGGTAGCATGTTTACAGAGATTCATGATTCAGGTGATTAGAGGAATTAACGCGAACTGACCTTGGGCAAACTGACCAAATGCCCGCATTCCTACAAAAAAAAATCGTCCACAAAGGAATGGTGTAAAAAATAATTTGGCAGTTGGAAAAGTTCCTGGATTTACACTAACCTCTACACTCAGTAGTCTTGCGGCCAACTCCCATTAAAAAAATCCACGAACTACAGCCTACAGAAATTATGACCTTTCAAATTCTTGAGGATTGTTAACGAACGTTTTTTAACCTATATTTCTGTAGATATTTCAATGTTATTTTGTTCCTTCAAATTTTCAAAAACACGTTTCAATGACCTTCCTTTGAAACACAGTTTTTACAAATGATTACAGTCTGTTTTTAACACAAGCTTTACTGAATAAAACCAAAGAAATTTTTTTTGTCGTAAACATGAATAGGGAAATATATCGACTCCAAATAACGTTTGGCAACTGCAGAAAAAAACATGCCTTAAAACGGCTGTTTGTTATAGCAGTAGTTAAAAAGCAGGGGCAATATGATGTTAGAACGGTCACGTGTCGAGCTGTCACGTTCAATCAACAGAACCTTTATAACGCACGTAAACATTCAAAATGCATCGGTTAATAGGCAAATATTTTTTCTTTGTCCTGTAATGGATTACAGGGGTTTCAAACTGACGGACTTGCGGATGTAAAAGTTTAGCGTAGCCTCTATAAATGCGATTTTCAAATATTAATTCTCGGGTAAAATATCTAGCCACAAGTTCTTACTGGCATAGTTTAGGACATGTACAATGCTGCATGGAGTGGACAAATGCGGAAACTCTGGCGATTCGTTACATTTCCATATACAGATTACATTGTTCGCAGGTGATGCTGGACACAAAAGGCTTCCACGTGGATTAATTCTTCAAACATGCGCCTCTCAATAAAGCATTTTGTCCAGAATATAAAGTAAATGAAATCAAAGGACACCAGTCACTCAATCTTCTTCATAAGGATAAACACATACATACACTGACTGACTCATTTGGGCAACGGACACTGAGTACTAACTACAGTTGTAGACAAAACGGTTCATTGAGGATTCCTCGGAAATGAGGATGGTTCTAAATGGAACGACAAAAACGATTCTTTGATATAAGAAGATAGTGAGAAATAATGAAACATTTGCTATGAGGGTTTCACCCAGAACTAAAAAGGGCCATGACCGTTTAACATTTAAGGGTGTCATTAGAGCCATTTTTAAGAGTGTACGGATATCCATCTGTTTTGTATCAATTATCATTCTATTTAATTCTAGAAACGCGTCTGTTAGTCCAGATTACATTGAAACAAACAGTTATCCAAACATCATTTATAGACCGAATCACGTATACAATCTATCCTTGCAAATGGATTTATACTGATTTACGGATTTTAGATCGTACCCGCCTATGTCCAAAAATCACATTTTGAGAAAAACAAGTCCAAACGATTTAGCTTAGCTATAAAATCATTATATCTGGGTTGGTCAATAAACCGCCAAAAATAGACATGGGATGTCTGGTTTTAAGTCTGTATATGTTCCGAGCGTTTCCTTTATTAACTGTATATATTTCCTAAATGTTATCAAACCGGCACAAACTGTGGATTAATTAAAACCGATTTATCACGTGTAGGAGCCAATCTTGTGAAATAATTTTAATCTAGAGCTGTTTTGGTTAACCTACAGACATCTCGAGACATGGTTATAACAATGTACCTAATATTGTTAATATACAAACTGGGAGCTACGGTAATCATTTGTCTTTCTTAGAGCTTTTACTGGATGTCACCTCGAAACCCAAATTTCTTGTGCATATACACCTATTTTAAATACCGAAAAAGTAATAAGAACTTGACAGCATATACGCGTATTAAGGGCTTGCTTTAATATTTGTATATGGGTCCTGTTTCTGAACAAATTTTGCTTTGAAATATAGGATGTACTCATTACTTATTAAAACGTACCTCACTCTTGCAAAATTTAGAAACTGAGATTTCTAAAAAAATAAATCACACAGGAACAGGAATGTGATTTATGCTACTCTTACAAAATTGCTCTTTTTAATCCCATTGAGTTGCCTAAATTCTGATACATTTCTTATAGATGCTGTTGTTGTTGTTATTATTGTTGTTGCTGTCTATGGAACATCCTTTCGCAACACTTCGTAATAACTGTTTTTTGGATTCAGAATAAAAAATAATTGCGTTTATAAAACAAACATTTGTGCATATGCATGGAGATATTGTAATACTTAAGGCGGGGCATCTGCCCAAAAGAATCAAGACACGTGCAGACACCTTGCGTTACCACACATAATTTCGATCAAATCTCCTGATATATATACTTTCTTTACCAGTTATATGTATTCCCTTATCATTCTTATCGTTTTGTTTTCGTTTGTTTCAGCTGACATAGAATGTGGAGTAGCTATCACTCATCTTATCGTCGGCGGTTTACCATCAGTAGAGGGTCGTTGGCCGTGGATGGTCTCCCTAAGGCTAACATGGGCTAAAAGACACGTATGTGGAGGGACTTTACTACATCCCAGATGGGTTGCCACAGCGGCACATTGTGTCTTTGGGTAATTAAAATTCTACGAAATATTCCAGTGATAAACAGTTGACAATTCATTTGGGTCCCTTGTCATGTGGTTAAAAATGATAGAAAATCATTAAAAAGTGTGCATACTTTTATTTTTTAGTAAATGAAGGGATGTCCAACATGATCGCAATTACATTGACAAACAGCATGGTTTACTGGGGAAAATTCCTGAGACGGCAATCACAAAATATATTATTTTAACAGCACCAGTGCACGGTGACCATACATATAGCATCGGAAGTCTAAACTATTCAAATAGCTGATCACAATAATTCAATAAGTAAGGAGCAGTACCCTTTTTGTTGGGGAAAGAGGGGAAGTTTCAATACCAAAAAAGTGTGGACATTAGAACAAAAGAATGAAGACATGATAGAGTTTGACATCGCTTGATTAACACGACGAATGTATTTAAGACTCTACCACTTTGAGTAGATGTGTTATTAACAGTCGTTAGATAATCCAATAATTCTAGACAGAGGAACAACAACATCAAAGTATGTCTAAAAGAAGCTTGACATGTTACCCTTGTTGTGTCGACCTTAACGTCCCTGTGTGCTTTATTGCAAGGTGGCGATTGTTAGGAGTCATTGAAAATCGCATAGATGTGTTGTTGGATTTTGGAAGGGGCTCGTAGGACTTGGCAGACAGATAAAATCTCACTGCAGAAAACCAGTAGACTTGGGCGTATACAGCTTCAAGCTGGAAGGAACTTGATGACGTTTCACTAGTGCCAGACGCAATCCAACGGGCTTTGTGTCCAACGAGCTCTATTATAGATTTGATTGAATGCAGTCTCATGTCGCATTTACGATTCTTCCACTTCACCCTCAACGTAGCTGGCAACATACAATAACAAGCCAAGACAACCATAAGACATAAACAGAGATCACAAACAGATCGGCTTGGTGTTGCCCCTTAGCTCTTAGCGCACTTAAGGCTAATTACTTTTTGCGTGAGCTAAGATCGCTTTGTGAAACGGGCCCCAGGGCAGCAGGAAGCGCCACCAGACAGACCGTCGTAAAAGACGACAAGACTCTTTAAAGATTCAGCCACACTAACATCTCAACAACTTTGCTCTATTGGAATATGATTGTTCCTTTATTGCCAAGTAAAGACAGTGTGTCTCGGTTTGAAACACACTACTCTTAGTCAGAAGGCCTGAAATGTAATGAAACAGGTGTCAAAATACACTTTAACCGAATCGTATATGTACATATAATATGGTAATCATATTTTACCTGACACCCTGTTATTACATTTCATCCTATACTATTAATTTCTTAATGAAAAGCTCACGTATATGTACCTCTGTGACACATTTTGATACTTTGCTCTGGAATGCATACCTTGACATAACCAAAGTGAGAACAATGAATTGGTTTGCACATTCAATATTTCACATGTTGTCTCGTCATAGACAAGTTGTCCATACAGACTGCTTTTCAATGTAACTTGGTCATTATAGATAACCCAAACAACAAGTATATATTTATATGTATGACATATTTAAGAAAAAGCTTTACAAATACCTGTAAATAAAGAAAAATAATTATTACCCTGGTGGATGGCAAAGGGAATAACCTGATTTTTCGTTGTTGTTACAGATCTAGATTTGAAAAAGTGGAGAACTGGCGAGCGGTATTGGGGGAATTCCACCTGAAGGAGACAACTGGGAGGGAGATACACAGGAAGATCGACATGATTGTTCGGGTAATAATACACATTGATTTACAATTGAATCGTAAATTTAAGAAAAGAAAACCACAAACGAATTAACGATTAAAGTAGCGAAACGAGAACGAATTATTTGAAAGAATAACTTTTATATCACCAAAATGCGCTGAACAGATTGAAGTTATTGTTCTTTTGCAGACCAACACGTTAGCACAAGAACATTCGGGACGTAATTAAATAATTTCAAATGACCTTAATATACATCATTTTTTTCTCTATAAAATGGAAAATTGATGCAGACTCGGTAAGACTTGGAAAGTGGAACTGGATTAAACTGAGAGCAGTATGTATTTCAGCGGGAATCGATAAAAGTATATACATATAGGTAGCAGCTATGTGGACCCACCCTAGGTCAATAACTGTTTACTTATTGGCCGTGCCGTTTGTCCAAGAATCTGCTGCTGACCACAGAAGCGGCTACTTGTGTCAATATGCATTGTTGATCGAGTAATCTGTTTGCTGTTTTATTTGGGTCACGTTAAGGCTCTGTTAAAGACCTTCAAATTAGACCAACACAACTGGGAAATAAAGAAACAATCTGGACAAGACAGAGAGCAAAATGTACTCATACATTGGTAATCTTTATACTTTACTGCCGAACACGAAACAGAACATTCCAAACATTTTTATTATACATTTTTGTAACAAAAAAGGGTAAAAAGTCACAATTAGGCAAAACACGAGAAAAATGGCGATTGAGGGCTTGTTATTTAGATGATTTTACTTGAACACTAAAACAATCTTAATCGAATGGGTCACGATTTCTTATTGTGGCAAATAGTTTACTAAGTACATTGAAGAAATGTGAAGACACGTCTCCATAAACCTTAACCAGTTTTGACGTGTTAGTGTATAGTCTTATTAGTTAAAACAAACTTATTCTATAGTTAATCAATATAAACATGACTTTGTTAGGAAATCTACCAAAATATTATTATATTAACTTAACTGTCCTTTCAATAATTATTTTTTAAAGACTAACAGTAATGTCCTCGTATGTTCCCAGCATCCTGACTTTGTGAACGGCCTGAACTACCCTAACGATATAGCGCTAATGAGATTGGACAGGGCCGTGGATGTCTCTGGATCATCAGTACGTCAAGCATGTACACCCAGTATTCGCATGGAATTCAACCCAACTGACGAGTGTTGGATCATGGGATGGGGAGAAACGAGAGGTACAAACCTTTTTATTACAGAAATAGGGTTAACTGCATTGGTGCCAGAGTACAAGGGAACATTATGTGGCGAAATAATGAACGGCACTGGTCAGTGTTGTCATGGCCTAGACAGTTTTTTTCTAATAAAGTATATTAATCACTATGGACAAGAGAATTATTTTTTCCTAAAAAAGGTGTCTGTCGTCATGCTGGAACAGTTTTCAGTGGATAACAGTTTAACAATTTGAGCATACTCTTTCAATTTAGCTCGATATTTAGCTCGATACAGAGTTTCTAAAAATGAACTCATTTCAATGTTTAATCAAGTTTTTATTAGTTAAATTTACCAACATATTAAGGAACGGGAAATTAATTGTAGCATTTTGCCATGTGATATGTGTATTATTAGCATAAAAAATGGTGATGTGCCGATGGGTTGCATGGAAAATATCAATGTAAAAATACTGGTGAAGTTTTAAACATAAGGAAATCCAAACAAGCCATTCTTTTGTCTTAAATGGGTTGCTTTCTGAACGATAGCTGATTTGCGGTGTTTTCTTCTCTACAAGACTTGTCATATATTTTGACTGGCTTTTAAATTGCCAGGTTTAGGTGGAAATACGCTATCGATTCTTAAAGCGGTTAACACGTTATACATTGACCGGCAGTTTTCTTGTGATTTAAATGACTTCATTATTATAAGAGCAATACCAATACAGAGTTATAACCAGAATCATATTGTTATCAAAATTATTTTATTGTTGTTGGGGTTGGTTCCGGTTTTTTCTTCCAATATTATAAAATATGTATTAAACTTTGTTCATATATATATAGAACTTTCATTATTTGTGAGTGTGAATTTTAAAGTTGGGGATGTTATTAGTTTGGTTATTTGTGTTGTATATTCTGAGTACAATGGCGAAAAGTTCCCAAGTGACCACATCTGATATTTATTGTCAATACGTAGTGGGTTTTGCCCGGTAAGACGTTTTATATATAATTATTGAGCGGTTCTCCTATTACCGCCGGCGTGTTGACACGGCCTGAAACGTGCGTCACGAACAAGTAATTACTTGGCCCCTTATCCTGTTTACCATTGTATACCCACGTCCCGGTGTTATGTGTGATTTAACGGAGCAAAAAAACTGAAAGCTAAAAGCACAATTGGGAAGCTGGGCATCGAAATGTCCACAAACGGATGGCATTCGAACTAGTTCCTGTATATGAGAGCATTAAGCCATGCGAAAGAAATCATAAAAGCCATAAGCTAATATGCAAAATAATGCAATCTTGAGATTTTAAGATAAAGAAAAACAATATGTTACATTGCCTTTTACTTAGTGTTCCACGTATGTCACGCATGTTTCAGAATATACCGAACAGACGATTCTGCAAGAATTAGAGGTTCAAGTTCGAACCCGTAATGAATGTAGAATGAGATGGGGCAGACGGAGAATTTTAAACTCACATATCTGTGTTGGAAATGGAGAAAATGGGGCTTGTAATGTAAGTATGGCCTATGTATGGGGATGATAATAATGTCAATGGCTTGTTTAGAATTCGTATTAAATTACGTTTCATTAATATTATGTCTGGGTGTTGCCGTCCTTTAGTCAAACTCAAAAAGGGGTATCTGGTAATATATCAATTCACAGAACAATTACTACCTATCAACATTAGTGGCACACCTACTTTCCAAAGCCGGAAGTTGTTCAGATATGACCTCAATATTGCAGAATAGATTGATAGATGGGCCTATAAATGTATATATAAAGCTCCTCGCGTGGCCTTGTTCTAGACGGATTAGAGAAGAACGGAAGAAAGATCCCTTTGTGTATGTCACTGACAATGTCCTTGTAAGGACACATTTTAACAAAGGACATTTAAACTAGCGGTCTCAACAGGATCGAAAACAGTTCAAATACCGGTGTGTACAGTCTCCATTAAAACAGCCGATATGCTTGTTTGATTAATTGGCCCACAAGTGGATTGAATTCTTAATCTGCCTTTACCAGGAAATTAAGCAATATTACGAAAATCGCAAACCTGTTTAAATTAAGCTGCGGCAGTTTACAAGTTCCTGCACCCCTGTCATGACCAGATTGGTTACGTGTTTATATTCTCGATAAGGAGAAGAGAAACATAGATAATACGCTGTAACTGTGTGCATCTCACCATTTCATAGATTGGCCTTTATTCGCCTTTTTGCCGCATAGGCTTCTGGAAACACACACCAAGTTATGGGGTGGCTCATATCAATACAGAGTTACATCATCAACAAATAATATCACCAATATTAACATTATATATTTACATAACCTGATTATGTAATGTATAGCGCGCGGCTGGAGGGAGGGAGAGGGGTTTCCTGTTGCTCTGTTGGGACTCTTAGATATCCAGGGACACACAAAGCCAATCATTATGTTTGCCAGTAACGTCTGGGGTTGATTAATTTGATTTCACAAGCCAAAGAAAAATCCTTACTAACAGTCTCTTTCTTAACCTCAACAACTTTCTAAACCGACTCCAAAGCAATCTTAAAAATCATATCTCTAAACTAAACATTTTCTTTAGCA
>JARFOD010153324.1:0-12380 GCA_031763545.1 Mopalia muscosa | reverse complement strand
TTACTACATGGTAACGCACAAACGTTCCTTATTATGTACTAATAAATACGACCTCAGCTGCTCTTCCTCTACTACTGAGCAGCTTGCTAAGATGACTGACAATAGCTATGCCCCTGTAATTATTTATGTCATTCAACTCCCCTTTCTTGAAAATAGGTACTATAACCCCCTTACTCCATTCTCTTGCGGAAATCCCAGTACACATAATTATATTAAAGAGTATAACCATGACATCGATTAATACGTCTTTAAACTCTATAAAATATTCATTTATTAAATTATCGAAGCCGGGGCCCTTGTTTCGTTTCAATCGTTTGGTCGCAATTGCTCACTCGTTAACTGTTATATCAGTATTTAACTCTTCAAATATATACTCATAATATGAGTTTTCTCCAACAAGACTTCTAAAATATTGGAAGAAATCATTATCAGGTATATCAGAAGTTTGTTTGCCCCTTTTATTACTGAATTTTTTTTTATGAAATTCTCTAGGATTGTCTTTTTTCAATTTTGTTATGAGATTTCCATGAAAATTTCGAAAATTTGTTTTACATTTACGTAATTCAACTTTGTATTTTTTCCTGTCTTCACATAGTTTTAATCTGTTGTAGTAGTTTTTATGTCCATTAAACTTGTCTAAAGAGCGCCTATAAACAGCATGTAATTTTTGACAATTTTCATTAAACCACGGCTTATCTCCCCCTTAGAAAAGTTTTGACAGGCAATATTGACACTTATTTCGTTTAACTCCTCGACATACCGGGTCGAATGTATTTTGTAGCAGCTTAGTGAACATAGCGACTGCCTCATCTACTTCTTTGTCCGTGCTTACACAATTTTTAAGATCACCTTGTTTTGCTGAGAGTGATTCACGAAGCCTTTCTTTGGAATCAGTATCTACATCCCATCTGACCATTTCAACATGATTGCAGCTACATCCACAGGATTTACTCGTTTCAGTATCAACACATCCACATTTTAATTTGACATGAATTGGGGCATGGTCTGAATATTCATTAAAATCCGAGACTTGAAACTTGGCAATTTTATGGAGATGTGATTTGTCTACAAGACAGTAATCATTAAAACTGAAACCCCGTTTGTTGAAAAAAGTGATATGCCCTGACTTATCCCCCTTAACTCTACCATTCACAATTCTCAGCCCAAGTGATTTACACATATCTAATAGTCGTTTACCAAAACCATTACATACACTATCTTGCGACCTTCTCGATTCAATGTATTCATCCTCCGCATAATCACACACATCAGCGAAGTGGCTTTTAAATATTTTAGGGAAGGAGTCATTTATAACAAAATCAACCGCAGTTCCGACTCTGCTATTAAAATCCCCAATAACAATTAGCATTCCAGCCCGCATGTATTTCAATAGACTATTTTTTAAATCAAAAAATAAATCATTGTCAACGATATAGATGTAACTAGAGTTCATTGGACCCACGAGGCGGTGCTGCTACTGGTGGACTTCCAACTGTGTGACCCTTTCAAAAAACGTGGAAGACAGTTTCCAGAATATTGAACGAGTTTGGTCACCGCTATTGTGGCCTTCACTGTGGCCGTAAATTTAGAAGTATAGACAATTATGACGGACTTATTTGTAAAGCTAACAAGGGGAGGTTACGTGTATCTTATTATCAGTTGACATATTTCAATAGTAAATAGACAATCTAACACAACCAGTGAAACAAAGGAGTACTACGTTCAGAACACTATATACATCGACATTAGCAAATCCAAACAAAGCGCATTATTTCTCTTGTGTCTTAATTGTGTAGATTAAGTTAATCTGATGGTAATGAGATCTAAAAGACTCCTTGTGTTTTGCGGGGAGTTTATCCGTCTGATTTTAGTCAGATTTGGATGTACAAAAGTAACATTTTTGTTATTTTTGGCCACATATAAATTTTAAAAAGAAAACTCTTGGAATACGGGCTACGGATCAAGAAGTTGCGGTACTTTGAACTAATGGATGAGTTTATTCAGGGAGATCCGGCAGTAGAGCCGCATGAGCTGTTGGGAGTCTTCAGTGGAAGTTTATCAAAAAAATAACGTACAAAACCCCTCAACAGCTGAATATCTATTATTTACCCCACCAGACAAAACGCAAAGGAAAGCCTGAGTCGGTGCTGCAACTGCGGGAAGATTTCATTCGCATGCATAATGAGAGAATGGCACTGGAAACAAGAAAAGTGGAAGCACTGGAACGATTAGTAGGCTTTCTTACAAAAAAAAAAAAAAAAGGAACTACAAACGATTGTTGTTATACCCCTTGGATTGAAGTTTACAACATCCGTATTGACAAGGAAATCGCGTTTCCCCATACTTATTTATTATCTGTGTTGAAGTTAAGCTGTTCTGTCTGCATTTCAGTACTTTGGTAATCTGTCAGGTTTAAATGTCAATACAGAAAAAAATCCAGGTGATATGGCTGGTACCTTTAAAAGACGATCTAAACAATTTAAGTCAAAAATTGACATTGTCTGACAGTTATAGCTCATTCAAGCTGTTAGGGGTCACATAAAAAAAAAAACTCAGGACAAAATGCTACAGGTAAATGTTAAAGAAAAATTTAGAGAAATTCTTTTAGCACATTCGTCTAAAAGATCTTTGACAGTAATTGGTAGAGTAACGGAATTTAAAACACTAGCTTTACCAAAGTACTCTACTAAATCCTCCAAAAGAAACTTAAAAAAAATATTTAAAATGGGATACTTAAGTAAATATGGAGGACTCAAGTGGACTGATATAGAAAGCTTTAGGAAAGCAATAAAAGGTACATGTTTTAAGCGATTTTTTTCAAAAGATAATAGTAGTTTGTTCTGATCCACCAACTAAACATTCCCTTTTCGTTGGCTGAATAAGGCCCCAAAACACAGGGTTTTAGCAGCAAAATTAAATTCCTTTAGGAGCCATGTTTTACATTCATGGGCTGAAATACCACAACCCTACACAGGTCCTTTCTGAACCATTATAGAAGAGTGATAATTTACAAATTGGGAAGAAGAGCTAGATATGTAATCTTAAAATTGGAAGAACTTTCATCTTTCAACCCAACGCTTTAACATATTAAAGTTTAGGGCATCGCGTTATGACGTTGATGCCTGACATATACAATGGCCAAAGGGAAATGGGGAAGATAAGACGTCATTAAGGGCTAATTGTGTATATAAATATTTTAAAAAAACAACTCCAAAGGGAAAGGTACATGCCTATTTACACCCAGTCGACCATCGAGTCTTACTTTAACCAAAATGAAAAGATGTTAGCCATGAGTTTACATCAGTGTCTGTCATTTAGACCCTCATCGTAGATGAGCGGGCGGTTGGAGGGGGCGTCATGTTGCCCTAGTGCTCTCAGAGCTAAAGGAGAACAGGAAGCCGATCTGTTGTACTGTCTGTTGTTGTCTTTCTGTATTTGTCCCGCCCTGTATTGGGGTGTTGCCAGGGGTGTTGAGGGTGGTTTCCGTCACCCATTGGGCTGGCACGTCGTCATATAAGTGAAATACCCTTGAGTACGACGTTAACCCCAATCAAACAAACAAACCCATTGTTGATGATAGTATATAAGACTTGCATCATCTTTCTCTATTCATCTTGAATAACGTCTGGAGCTATATTTTTTTAATTTCTTTTTTTTTTTGTGGTTGATTGTGAATTATATTGTGGTGAATGTATGGTGTAAACTGTTTTTTTTTTAATCCCTAAAAAAGTTGATAATCCGCGTAAAGATGCTTTGATGATATACCTTAGAGTTGGAATCTCCGCATGGAATCTAGAGGTAGGTCCTGGATTAACCTTTACAACGGTCAATACGTACAAGATCCAGATTCCAGATTTTGGTCAATCTTTTATTATTGAAAACAAAGTTATTATTCTTGCCGTGCAAGTTTAGCAAGATGTATAGCATATATCTGAGAGTATTTATTAAACTATATAGCTATCTAGGCCAAGATTTACACTAATAATAGCAGATTAAAACACTTATCCTAAATAGACCTCAACATAGATTATCTAATCCATTATCTAATCCAGAAATCAATTTAATAGCGGTTTGTGCAACCCGCTGCTGGTTGTCGTTTGTTTTATTTTTTCCCACACCAATCTGATCAAATCTATATTAACAAAGAAGCAAAGATTCAATTCAATATCAGTAACCGTTAAGTGATCTCTTTAAATGCAATCACTTGTGTGTAGCATATCTAGCCCTATTTTGACCATATAGCAACAAATTCTGACAGCTCGCTTTTATCATTAGGATATCAGTATAAGCAACTGTGAAAATAGTCGCCGAGAGTCGTCTCCCCTGTTCTTGAGATTTCAAAATGGTGCGTATATATCGGGCAGAAGACCCTCATTAATTTGCCATAAGCCGTAATGTTAACAATTGACTCCACATCTCCCTCCCAAACTTTCGATGGGCGAAAAGCCTGACACTACCTTAACCAGTACTTTGGGAGTATACCATCAAAATATTGACAGGGAATTACTGTTGGAACGTTTAGCTAGCTTTCCTAAAATGTTATTGGAGTTGCCAAGATACCTTCAGAATGAAAACGACAGCCGAATCACACCTACATCAAATTAAGCTAAATACACCAAATGTCACCTATTTAGGTTAAATTATTACACTGACCAGAAAACTGTACTCATATACTTCACATCAATACCGAATACAACATCAAAAACAAATTTGCAGGAGCAGAACAAATAAACTAAGAAAACACACCATTTTTATTTAGCAATTTATTTCTAAACAACGACCTTGTCTTAATCTTGACTGATGCTACTAAATGGCTAGTCTACAATCCAAAATGAGGTCATAATTACCGGTGTTCAATGTGAATTTAATCGGCTCTGGATATTTTAATGGGTTTGTCTTTAAAAATCGCTAATTAATCTGCAATACAAGCACCGGTCTGAAAGACGTGTGCCATGGGTTTTAGCGTGTTTAAATGTGTTACGTATGCATGGCTTGTCAGTGAGACCAAGGAGGGTTTCCATAGACCATAGTGTGGCATACTTTAATATGTCACCAGTTTGTCAAACGCTGATATAAGCTGATTGGCAACACATAAATCCCTGTAAGTCCCTGTATGGACCCGTGAGTGAATCTTTTTTTTTTTTTTTGCCGTTGCTGCGTGAATCAGTCGCTATAAGTATCACAACACGTTTTAAAATGTTTGTTATGTTTTCTTTTATTTTGAATAAATGAAGAGGGAAAAATTTGCTTGTCTCCACCAATGGAATATATATATTTATATCACCATATATATGGATAAAGATAAAGTAACAATAAACCATTGCACACAATTTAAAATAATACTGAAGGAAACTAAAGGGTGTAGATCCATTTATTTAACACAGATAAATTAATATAGCTCTCCAAAAAGTCAACGGAAATGGACAAATATATCGAAATAACTTTGGCTCTAAATCTACATGATCCCCTTTACATGCACTAAAAATACCAAACTCAAATGGTTACAATTCCGAATCAGCCATCGCATCATAGCAACAAATGAATATCATGCAAAACTTATAATTAAAAGCGACACGAAATGTACCTTCTTTCATACTGCAAACGAATACATAGGACATTAATTTGAAAATCCTGAAAATATACTTTCTCTGTGGGGAGAATTGAATAAGTAGATTTACCCACATGGGCACGGTACCAAAGAGACCGCCTATGGAGACAGAAAAAATAGATGGGCGGACAATCTTCGTCGACCCAGCCTATACTGTTGATAATTTAACCGATTCAAGTCCACTAATGGCATAAAACTTGTAAGTGTGCGACAAATAGTTTATCTTTAAATCCTAACACAGAATTGTGACGTTACTTAGTTTAAGTTATCAAATTTTGCTTGCTCTAAGACAAATTTAGCCTACACACTGTGTGTCCTGGTTGGCTTTGATTGGCTGATATCGATGTCCTAGTTCTGGAGGGATTTCGCTTGGCAACTATAGACTAACCTATACATCACTCGACCAGTACTTACTTAATCAGGATACTCAAGCCTTAAAGTCAAATAACGAAATATTGAATCAAGTTTCAAGAGTTTGTCCTATTGTAATAAAAATTGAATTAGCTATGTATTTTTGAAATGTATTGCATGAAATGTATCTATTAGAGTGACGCCTCCGACCAATATAACTCCGACTGTCTCTCGCCAGGGGCAGCCTGAGCTCTGTACCCGCGGCTGTTAGTAAAACATGGAAGTTTTTCAAACTACAGTAAGTGTTTCTTATGTAAGACACCAGAATGTCATTCATTCAAAACTGAGAAGTTAAAAGTTTCTCTTTGACTTTGCAGGGCGAAATACAGTATACAGTACCAAGTACATGTACATTTAGTAACAACGATTTGGCCACAATATAAAAGATCATTATTCTCCCTGGCAAGCCTAGCAGAGTACTGTCATTCATACTGATACTACAGAAGGGAGAAGACAAGCTATTCTGATAGATGTGCAAAGATTCATTGATTGTCCAAATGTAGACAGGGACTTGAGCATTTTTTCATAAATTGAAATAAGATTTGCTCTGCAATACAATATATAACTGCTAAAACGACAAAGCCGATGAACATCAAAAAAACTCCAAGCAAACTGTCCACGTTGAGCATGGAAATGTTGTCTTCTTCTTTTGATCCTTTGTTGCAGTAAAACGTTCGATCCAACCATTTCTTACTTAGCATTTTAATAATCCCAGCTTCCATCATTTTCTGTAGACTAAAGAAAAGAACAACAATGACTTTGGCCAACCTTAGACCATCATGTACATTTCTTAAGACGTCATGTTCATTTTAAAGTTTAGCTGCCCAAAGTATTTTCTTCACCTATTTGCATATATATACCTATGTTTCTAGTTAAAATTACTCCTGAAGTTGGTTTGATGAATAAACCGAAATGTTGAGTCAAAATGAATTCATTATCTTTCTTCGGAGTTGTTACTATACTTTACTATGTTAAACTCCTCAGTGGTAGTCATAATATTTAAAGTTATAACACTTCGAAATGTACCTAAATGCTAATTTTTTGTGTGTGTTTTGGACAAGTAAGGTCATTTGGTGGATGCGGGCATTCTCAGGTAACGATTGGACTTGTAGATTAGATTGATTGATTGGTGTTTAGCGTCGTGTCAAAGTGTATTTTACTTATCTGACAGCAGTTTATCCAAGAGTACTTGCTTAAAAAAACGATTTCACAGGATTTTCCTTATTTGCTGAGTTTTGATTGGTCGGATGTTTAATATTAATCAAAATGCTGCAAATAAGGCCATTGGCAAACCTGTAAGTCATAACTACAAATTGTACAGTTTATTGCTTTTCCTGTAGAATTCGTAACCTTGCTGAAGATTAATTTACCAATCTCTTGCATTGGTTTTCAGACTTACCTGTGCCAATCTGATTAGGGGCCTACTCTTTTAAAATGTACATTTAGTACGTAGGTATAAGTAAATATTTTCGCTGTGGGATATATATATGGTTCTATAGCTACATGTAGATCAAGGTATCATGATTAAATAGCACATGGTATAGCTTAGCGCTAGCTAGATCCGGGTACCGTCATTATATAGCAATGCTATAGGGCCTATTATAACGCTAGCCAATCAATGAGTATAGGAAACAAACGGAATAGATATTTTCCACCTGATTCTTTAACACTTTTATGTTGCTTCAGGACAAAATATCCTGCTTATTTTGCTACCGTATTTAAAAAGTATATAGGCCCGCTATGTTATCTGGTGTTACCTATGCTGGAGCCCGACAAGTCCAAGGCTGACAATGTTGGAAATGTCGAGTTGTGTGGGCCAGTCACCGGCGGCCACACAACCGAAAACTCCACATGCTTCTCGTAATTCGTCTTCACCATTCTCTGGCGGATCAAACTGAAAATCTACATCACAACTATGTGAGGCCATCCTGACAGATGTTTGGACACAGTGGCGAAAAATATAACTGGACTTAATATATATATTTGCCATTCATATCCCACTCCATGATCGGGCGAAGGCGTGATTTCTTCTACCCGCGATATATTATAACCAAGTGGTAGTTTTTCCATTACTTTCTAGGAGGGGGGACCTGACATGAAACCAAATTTGCTGTTTTTGAAATTAATGATTTCACAGTTTATAAACGAAATTTCCCGAAATGTGGAGAACTAACAAAATCGGTGCTTACCCCTGATTTGCTAAGTGGTTGGTTCCAATGACCTTTGGGTGCAATTTGGGTCAAACTCGTGGTAGTGTGTTGTTGCACTGAAATCAGACCAGACTGAAATCAGACTTAGAAGGCATGTTTTTATAGCAGGCAATTTGTTACAAAAATTGCCTTTTTTTTACAATTGGGTTCGCCAGCTCAGTTTTCATGTGAACCCATGGTATATTTGTATCCAACAATCACTGTGTACTGTACATCGCATATTGATCTATGATAATGTCTAAAATGTTGGGGTTATTTCTCCCATGCAGGTATACCGTAACGGCATAGGCCCTAGGCCTATCCATAGCCGCATAGGGGCCTAGTCAGTATATAGCATGTGCTATATAATGACAGTACATGGAGACGTAATATATAGACATTAATGTCATTTTACTAGGCTATTTGCCGTACCGTACATGGCATGTTTGTCCGTATGTTATGCGATCCCATGCATGTGGGTAGACTGCATAGACCCTATGTCTCATTGTCTGTAATGCAGTTGGAGGGAGCTTCATGTTGCCCTGGTGCTGTCAGAGCTAAAGGGGAAGAGGAAGTCGATCTGTTTGTGGTGTCTGTATCGCGCCCTGTTGTTGTCGTCCTGTAAGCTTATTTGTCCCGTCCTGTCTTTGTCCGTCCTGTCTGTGTTTGTTGCCAGTGGTGTCCTGGGTGGTTTCCTTCACCCATTGGGCTGGCATGTCATCATATAAGTGAAATACCCTTGAGTACGACGTTAATCTCCAAACAAACAAACAAGCTTTCTATATTGTCCCTGCTACAAAATAGTTTTAATAGGAACAATATTTAATTCAATACATGCAGTCTTTATAATCAAGGTACCATCTGATCAGAGGATGTAGGTACTGTCCTTACAGAGCCGTAGCGTAAATGTGTACTGACGGTACCGTACAGCAGTATCATAAAATGTTTTGTAGATGTATTGACTTTTTTATCCAAACTACACCAAAAGTAAATCTGTTTGAACAGAAGCAACCTAAAGTAACATAAGTCGATTAACCCAAAGATGGGATTAATAAGAGCTCTTAAGCTGCAATTTCAAATTTTTCTATAGCAACTAGATAGCTATCAAGTTCTTCCACCATCTCTGTTACCCCATTTCCCACACGGTGTGCCTGGACATGAAATTCAATTCCTCACCTTGCCATACTTGGTCATATTTCTAGTCGAACAAGGATGAGTAATCCATCCTAGTTGGAGTAAGAACCCCGACTATTAACCACAATGCCTTATATCCCTCTATAATAGAAACATTGAAATACATTAAACTTCCATTTAACAGTGAGGACAAACCTTTCTACCAGTACTAGACAGTAGACAACCAAGAGTATGCATTATTACTGACAAGGCACAAAAATAATATTGTCTGTCTTTGAGGAGACCTATGACTTTCCTAGGGAAGATGCCCTATTCCCTGCATAACTTTTTGTCAGTTCACAACCATCTGGTACAAACTGTTATAGACCCATGATGAGAATCTTGTCTCAGCACCAAACGATGATTGGAAAATTTGTGGATTCAAACTATAAGGACTATATATCCAGTAATGGTATGGGGACATACATGTAGGTGTTAAAAGTAATGATGTTTACATTAATTTTAAGCTTTAATTAGGTTCGGATAAATAGGAGCCTAATATATTTCACTCGTTTTATTTTACTTTACACAAGAAGTAATTAAATATCATAAGTGTTTAGAACTATGTTTGGCTTCTTAATACAATATAGATTTATTGTAAACTAAAGCAGCTTACTGGAGAATGTTTCATTAATATGTTAAAATTTGGAATACAAATAAAAAAAAAAATGACTTAATTTCTTAGATTTTGATGCAATATAATGTTGATCCTTTTTTTTTTTGCAGGTAACCTGCTGTAGCAGACAGGAAGGGATTGTGCATGATTACTGGGGATAGAACACAGCTGTGAAATAACTGGTTACCTGCCTGCCTCTTCTGATACAACAACAACAGTCATGTCATATGGTTGGCATCACATTGTTTATTTTGTGGAATAAACAAAATCTGCCTGGTTTATTCTTTTCTTTTAAAGCAAAAACATTTTACAATTTAAATTTAGCTGAAGTTGTTTCTTGTACTTGATGATTTGGACAGAGTTAACTTTTCAGTATTATTGATATTCAAGAGGGTGTTTATCTGCATTCTCTAGTTGCACTTTGTAGTAGTAGTGGTTGCACCTATTTCATTTTGATTTATTGAGAAAAAAAGATTTTAATCAATATTGCAGTACCATGAGAATGCCTTTCTATGAAAAAGCAAGAAGGCTCCATATCAATCAATTTAGAAACAGAGAATTTAGGAAAGCGATGAAAACGTTCAGAGATAGTTAATTTTGTAAGGGTCTCCAATATGTTACCAATATCACAAATGTTTGAAAGAAGTATACTCTATGTTTTTAGAACTGAAGTTGGGCGATGTTGTGATCGAGGGAAAGACAAAAATTGTGTATAATCTGCCTGAAACACCGGAGCGAGTTTTGCTTCGCTCCAAAGATCGTATCAGCGCAGGTGATGGTGCCAGACAACATGAGCTAGAGGGAAAGGCCGCCATCTCCACGACAACCGCAGCTGCTGTCTTCAAACTTCTAAATGAAGCTGGTACGCAAATCTAATAAATCTGTACTGAGTGGACTTATTATTTTACACTTTCAAACTGAATCAGTTGGTGGTTGGGAGTGCTCCCAGAGCTAATTGTCTTCTGAGTGTCCGGTCTCAGTTTATGGACAGTGGTGATGAGGGTTAATTCCTTCACCATTGGTCTGGCGCCCCTCTATATGAGTAAACTAATGTGAAATACTGTTTAAAACTCCTAACAAATGCAACTGGATAGCAAACAAGCATGTTAACTAAGGAAACAATGGGGCTCCATTAAAAGTTTTTCATATCCACCCCACCTTGACCTTCAGACATTTCATCTAAACTATGTGACAGTAACAGAAAGATAATGAACAAGTTTTTGTAACCAATTATTTTGTAATTAAATGTGGGGAATGAAACATTTTGCACATGTAACAATTTGGACAAAAAACACAAGACATATGCATTCAATTGTCAGAATCCAAACATACGGGTTGTTTTTCTTTTTGTTTTTTTTAAGAAGAGAAAATCCTTGACCTGCTCAGATTTTATTTTTACCGCCTGGTATTTCATTTTGACCAACCGATACTACATGTTGACCACGTTTGCTCCATCTTCACCAATTAACTTCATCTTGACCAAGCGGGCAGTTGGAGAGAGCTTCATGCTGCCCTGGTGCTCTCAGAGCTCAAGGGGAACAGGAAGCTGATCTGTTTGTGGTGTCTGTATTGCGGCCTGTTGTTGTCTTCCTGTATTTGTTTGTTGCCAGTGGTGTCCAGGGTGGTTTCTTTCACCCATTGGGCTGACATGTCATCTTAGAAGTGAACTAATTTTGAGTACAACGTTAAACCCCAATCAAACAAACAATTAAACCATCTTGACTACCCTACATTCCATCTTGACCACCTTGCTCACTGTTTCGCCACCTTGCTCTCCATCGTGACCAGCTTACACTTCATCTTTACCACCTTACTCTACATCTTGACGACCTAATGCTCAATATTGGCAACATTACACTCTTGATCAGCGTACACCCAATCTGTACCATGCTATCCTCCATATACAACACCCCACATCTTGACCATCCTGCACTTCATCTTGACCTCCCCATACTATAGATAAGAGGGCCCCTTATCTTGAACATATGACATTTTGTCTACAGCTTCAAGCCTTCCATGTTGACCTCACAGCACTCTTCCTCAAATATATTGCATTCTACTGTGATCAATAGCTTGTGTTTACCTCACAACAATCCTTGACTATGCAGCACTCCAATTTTAATCAACAAGCACTCCTATCCTATGGGGCCTGCGGCCGTTGCTCAGTGGTAGAGAGTGCGCTTCCTGAACTGAATATGCTTCGATTTACCATTCACGGGTTCGATCAGGTATATGAGCGAGTCACATTTTGTGGCTCCGGCAATCGCAGGTTTTTTTTTTACAAGGTTTCCTCACGGTTTTCGACTGTAATAAGGCTGTGTACAGTGTTAAGTGGACAATCCGTCGTCATATAAGTGAAATACCCTTGAGTACGACGTTAAAC
>JARFOD010153313.1:0-12381 GCA_031763545.1 Mopalia muscosa | reverse complement strand
CCCAACCCCAAACCGACCAGCGCTCGAAGTCTAACACATGGAAGCACACCTCAAATTTTTTTTCGATCGCTGACTCGTTCACTACAAGTGCTTTCGCCTACGGCCGCGCTCTACGTACAAATAGAGCTGCGCAATCTCCATTCAGTCATAATACAATCATGAAGCCCATCAGACAAGTTGGTATGATGAGTACCACACCACGGACCATGAAGAAGATGAAGAAGAAGATAAACCACAAGGAGGAGCCGTCTCATTATACGCTCCTCGTTGACTATGTTAAAGTCCAGCTACAACAACAAAAGACGAGGACCGAGGCCACGCCAATAGACGTCGAGGACGACATGGCGGAGGAGGAGGCGGCCTACCTCATGGCCCTCGACCCGCAGGAAGTACGGGAGACCCTGGCGGCCTGGGAGGGCCTGGGAAAAAGCCCATATATAGTAGGCTGGTCCTATGTCATGCTTATTTTTTTTTTACGTCCAAAGGCCCTTCTAAGGGCCAACCTACTCCTCCAGAAAAAGGTATTTCTGTTATGCAAAAACTCTAACACCATACTTCCACATGTCTTTTTGGTTTTTTTTCTTTTCTTTTTTTCTGTCATGTCATGCTACAACAACAACAACAACCCCCACTACAGATAACACACAACACCTTCTTGATCAGGTGTGGGGCTTCAAGCCCCACTACAGTTAAGGTACACACAAAAAAATTACTACAGGGTAAAGAACAAACCTTCCTTATTCTGCAATAATACAAGTGCTCTGCTGCTCCTTACTACATAATAACGCTACCTGTCACGTTAACATGTAGTAAAAATTACTACATAAATAACGTGAGGGGTGCCATTTTCAATTACTACATAAATACGTGTAGGAGCCAAAATGACACCCCTCACGTTATTTATGTAGTAAGGTTTACTACATAAATAACGTACAACCCTTCCTTATTCTGTAATAATAAAAGCGACCCCTGCTGCTCTTTCTATACTACTTAACGGCTATAGCTAATTCGATGGCAAGTGCACTACAGACAGTTGTTTTTGAAAATATTATTGAAAATAATACGTTTAGGTCGAAAAACGGCTGTCTTCTTCCCTTTAAGAGGTAATCGCATATGTGAACTGAAACTGGAGTGTAGGGGAGGGTAGGGGTATTTGTGTGTGGTAAGGGAGTGGGCGAAATCAGTAGATTTTTCGAGCGGGATGAACTCAATTGTAAATCAATAATATGTGCATTGCCAAGCGTCATTGAAGTCTCAGTTAGTATAACCAAATATTATTTTACTTTTGATGTTTGTAGATTTTCTGTATTTCCATATGTTTATTTTTCGTTCAACATTGCAGCATATTATATTATATTTCTAATACCTGCCTATATATACCGTACTCTATTTCTTGTCTGTTTACTCCAGAAGAGTATTATATAGTATTCAGTATTGTATAATAAATCAATCATTAATTCCCTTGATATTACTGTGGTTAATTATGTAAAGCTTCTTTTTTGTGGACATAACATATGATTTAAGAGGCCCGGAAAAAAGGACACTCGGAATGGATTTCTTAGTAGTTGTCAAGTTACAAAGCCGACATGAGTAGCTACTGCAGAGTTAGTAGTGTGTCCCACTTATTGGGCTACTTGCCTTGAATAAATCTCGCAAAGCCGATTTGAAATAAAATAAAATTATATCTTAAGTTTATATCTTAATTTAGTCTTATAGGCTAATGTTACATTATGAAGATTCGCTCCACGATGGTTATTCGAATTCACTAAACTCTGGCGAACATGCACTCTTGAGATTCTTAGTTTTTCGAGGTGTGTTAATTTCCAACTTATTACCCTAACCCTCGACAGCAGTGTCTCTTCGTAACCGAGCACATCAAAGCCTCAAAAGAAGGCTTCACGCTGTCTGATACAAGACACGCGATATCACACCTCATCCCGACATGGTTCACCATTCACTCCTTGGACTCAAAATTAAGGCCCAAAGCCTTAATTTCAAAGAGATTTTCCGTTGCTGATTGCTTTGCCAAGAATAGAGCGATTTTTAAAAGCAATTATTCCAGTCAGCTGACAATTTTTCTTCTTTTTTTTTTTCAGATAGGTCTGATCGAAAATTGTAGAGAGATTGTGGCTTTGGTTTCGATTATTATGCGGTGCAGAAAACAGAGACGCGTTAAAATACGTATTATGCGACTGTATCTCGGTCACTGATTGGACGAGAAAATTTATGGATGCAACCAACCAGCCAACGAATCAATCCAAAAGTTTGATTTCTTGATATTTGCCGCCGACAGTACCGACTGCCGACAAAACCCTACCGAACATGTGAGGCCTGGACAGTTTCCTGGGGATTTGTAATGGCCGATTAAGAATCGGCCGTCTGTGGCAAGCTAAATTTATTAAATTGTTTTGTTTATGATTTACTTTAACTTCAGCACAGGTAAAAAAAAGTTCCCCGTCAACCAATATCACTGAACGTATAATGACTCCAAGTAACGTCTAACCAGTAAGATCATGTGAGTGCTATATTCTAACAGGGCCAGTGTGAGGCCATTAATCTGTAACCTGGTGATGTATCATAAAGTCCTCAGAGATATTCCATCATCTGTGCAGTCTGGCCTAGTGCTAGAAACCCTTCTCCAAAACACATGGAAACAACTAATGGATATTGCAGGATAACATTGACTAGGCTGGAATAAGTCAGGATATAAAACACTTCATGGGCTCAGCCGGTAGCAACGAAGACATATCTTTAAACAGCTGCGTTTTCGTTTAAAACAAAATCACATATGTAGCCCAGCCAATGGAGGGATTCATCAGAATGACGGAATAAATGAATGAATGAATAAATGAATGAATGAATGAATGAACGAACGAACGGACGGACCGACCGAAGTATGGCGCTAAACATTAAACAAATATAGGAACGAAGTTCAACGATCGATTGACTAACCAATCGTCCGTCCGTCCGTCCGTCCGTCCATCCAACAAACCAACCGAAATAACCGACCGACCGACCGACTGACCGGTCGACTAACCATCCATCCATCGATCTACTGACCGACCGATCTGTTTCTGATGTCTTTGTATTGCGTCCCATGATTGTCCTGTCTATGTTTTGCGGTGGTTTCGAGGGGATTCCTTCATCCAACCAACCAACCAACCAACCAACCAACCAACCAACCAACCAACCGCCGACCAACCAACCAACCAACTTACCAACATAATCATAAATGCTAGCCCAACCAACACACTCATATGGGATTTGTGAGGGCAAGCTGGGCTTAGATGGGCTTGGGTTTCGGGTACGCTTTTATATGCGCCCCATCTGGTCTACCACGTCGCATAAGCAAGAAAAATGTAATCCTTGTAACACAACTTATCGGAAAATATATGTGGGTCCCAATCAAGTCCTGTATAGTGTACCCAAGCTGTGCACATAGGGCCCATGCTGGCGGATGGTGATGGGTAAATGTCGGCAGGGGCTTCCCCATGTCAGCCCCATGTGGATCCAGACCGTCCAGTTTGGCAAAAGCAGGTGCTTTGGTCAAGTGGGACGAGCACTTGTTGGCCGTACGTGGTTCCAGGTTGAGTACCAAAGGTAAAGTTTTTCATTAAACTATAAACTGGACTCATTCAGTTTGGGTGACATATATACACATCTCATTACCGTATTGCAACAACTTTGTGTATATAATTTTTATAAATAATTAGTAAAAAAAAATTATTAAATAAATATTAGAAAAGTGAACATGCCTCCATCGGGGATCGAACCCGTGATATTTGTCAATAACTATATATAACTAGTTATTGTCGTCTTCGGATGTGGGAGACCCACGATAGCTTAAACTTACAGTCTGAGCTTACCCACTTGAAACCCAAACAAAAACTTGCGTGGGCTTGGCCAAATGCAGCCCCTCTTCCGATCGATTATGCGTTTGCCCTTGTAGACCACATACGGAGCCTTGTGTCAAAATATTTTGGGATAAAGCTAGGTAACCACTTGGGCCCCCGAAATAAGCCAACGTCAGAAAATGGGGCGGCAGAGACTCAACCATCTATAACTGTATTTAACCCCCTTTTACGTGTTCTGTAAATTCAGGTTAACTGTAATTGGTTAGTCTTTAGTTTGATTTTTAATGCTCTGTGCATAAAGGCAGATTGCTTCTAGTATGGGCTAGCAATGGCGGAATATATTTTTTTCTAACACACCGTCATATAAACGAAATATCTTTAAACACGGCCCTTAAATACTATCAACCATAATCGTAACCAATCATTTTGCCTCACAACGCTTTGAGTCAGCCAAGCATACAGTTCTCGACGAAAACTGTTTTTCTATTAAATGAAGACATAAAATCTGCTGCAGAAATAGCTCCCTTTGAAGTAGGTCGAGACTTTATTATGGCAACCCGAGACGGTTTGAGTTAAAAGCCTTATGTAAATAGGAAAAATATAGTACCTTATGAACCATATTGGGCCCCGTACTTTACCCACGCCGGGCGATTAAAGGGAGTGAATGAAACGTGCATAACGCCCAGTGCTCGGTGGACTGCAGACTGAAGCGCTCTCCCTGCACTACGCGATACACACCGCTAGCGTGTGGATTATGTCGGTTGAATAGGCCTACTAGGTGATCGTTATAAATTTCAGCGAGTTCAGCTCTAATGGTTTTTAAGCGATCCATGCTCAACTGATTTATTGGAAAACAACAAGAACTGAGCTGGAATTTGTTCTAGTTTCGTGAAATCACTATTTGTGGAAAGTGTGTTTTATTAACGCCAGTGTATAATCAGCCTGAGGAATCCCACTAGCGGTAAACGTACGGTAAATAGATAACATCATTTAAATTCAGATATCTAGATGTAGTAGATATTTTATGCTCACTCTTCAAGTTCCCAATCGACTGCGTTAACACTATATGGTATTCATGTATTTTGGATTTATTTTCACGTAAGGATTTGGTTTCACTTGATATTTAACCACCTAATCTATGTATTTATTTACGTTTTCATTGATTTCATTGGCAGACAGCTAGATGTTCGATGTGGTGATGTATTAAAATTGCGGATATATTCCGTAAGATAGCTTATCTTGTGAGTCAGCATTTCCAAAGAATAACTGTACTGCTATGGGAATTTGGCTCCGATAGGGCGCAATACAACATTGGATTTAATAGCGAGACTTGGATCTACCTGTTGGCAGTATTTCTGGTCTTTAATTGAATGCTCATTAACAATGGGGATTTACCTGTGGATTCTAGTGTCTGCATGTTGCTGGGTGTTGCTCATTGCACAGGTAGAGGAGGGAGAAGAAGAAGAAGGACAATCGGAGGCATTGGCAGGTGAGAAACAATACTCATTTTAATTAGATAATATAGTATCTAACGGACCGAGTACTGACCGAGTATTCAGTAGGAATATCATAGCTCCTTTATTTCTCAGGCAACATTTAAGTTTGAATGCCAGTGGCAACGTGAGTGCCACTAGCAAACAGGTGCTATGAGATTATCTGTTTGTTTATTTATTTATTTGGCGTAATTGTTATTTATATCCAGAAGTTAATAGCACACAGTCCACGATTCAAATAGGTGGGCATCTGTATATTCAGATCATTTGTAAATTTGGGTTAAACCCCAAACTTGTGACGGATTGGCCGCCCAGTTGGCCTCTTAAAGGAGAAGGCACCGATTTTATAGTGGGTTTTGGTCGTTTTTAAATACCATTTTAGTAACATGACAGTAACATAAACAGTAATGAAGCCCACATCGATTATAACCCAGGCAGTTCTTGTATGGAGTCCGGTAACCTTAAAAAGACTGATTCAAAACACACATATACATGCTGTTCTTCACATTGTCAAGACACTCTTTAACGAGTGTATTTTATATGTTAATGTTACCCTGAGGCAGTTTGACCCTGCACAATGTTATAGGATAAATGAGTTTTGAGTACAATACAGGTAACATAGCCCATGTAATCAAATACTTAACTCCATATAAACAGCCTTGGTCTTATTTTAGTAACTTAATAAGTTTGCATGTTAATGATTAATTATTTTTAATATTAATATAGCTATCAGTCGGTGTAAGCATTGCCTTAATGTGGAGTTATAATTTCAGAAGTTAATTGAATTATTAGTAAATTTTGGCATTTTATTTGTATGCCTGAGTGACCAAAGGCCTAATATGAGGCCTCGAAACACACTATTTCATTCAGGTGTTACCTTTTTAATCGACTAAACGTGAATTAACGTCCTTATCAGGAAGCAATTAAAATTTGCCTGAAGCCATTTGTTTGGAGTATACAAAATACTTCAACATCTATAACATATTGTTTTTATATTTATCACGCTATACACTGTATTTATCATTATATATGCTGAACTATTGTCTCAGGTCTAGCATTCATCAGTAATATTTAACAGTGTGGTTGTTAACTGATAAAATACAATGCGGTCAATAAATTCAAATAAATAATATACACATGAGCTTTACCTTATGTACACATTTCATTGTATAAACAATCGACCGTCAAACCGACCGACCAACATATCTATCAATCAATCAATGAATCAATAAATCACGCAATTAATCAGTCAATCGAACATCCAACCGATCAACCAACAAACTTTCCAACCAATCAACCGGTCAACTAATCAATCAGCGTACTCAATAAATAAATCAATCAATCAATCAACCAATCAATCAATCAATCAATCAATCAACCAATCGATCAATCAATCAATCAATCAACCAATCAATGGATCCACCAATCAATCGATCAATCGAACATCCAATCAACCAACCATCCAACCAAACACCTAATCCACCAATCAATCAACCAATCATTTATTGAATAAATAAATCTAATCCACCGACTAACTAACCAACCAACTAATCAAACAACCAACTAATTAACCTATAGATCTGCGAACCAACCAGCCAACCACAATCAACCATTCAATCAATTATATCAACCATTGACAAAGCTACACAAGCATACAATAGCATGCATATGAATAGCCAGGGATGGAGCTTGGATCGATAAAGAGTTAGTATTAACACCCATCGGGGCCAGCATAAGCTTCATAAACCCCAGTTACTAAATTCGTTGTTTATCAAAGCTTATCAAAGATGAGCGAAGTTGCCTAATCTTGACTAGCATGTGAATGGGGAACAAATACCGCGAGTTTGTAATATCTCGGTTCTAGAAGTGATGTTGAGTCTATTATTAAACATATTAAAGCTCGAGTAAAAAAAACTCTGATATCCCGGCGTATCTCTGTGCACACCTGAACATATGTAGCTGTTGTATGTGGTAAGTCAGTATTAACGGGGCTGATCCTATACTTCTATTTGATTACTGTGACGGTCAAAATGTGGTACCAACTCAAACAAAGATTCCACGGGTTACAAACAGCTGCTTGGATTATTTGACACTTCTTGGAAATACAAAAGTTCTTAGCTAACAGAGATAGATATTTCTGGGAAATACAAAGATCTGAGCTAATAGAGATAGATATTTCTTGGAAATACAAAAGATATGGGCTAAAAAAGATATATATTTCTGGGAAATACAAAAGATCTAAGCTAATAGAGATAGATATTACTGGGAAATACAAAAACTATGAGCTAATAGAGATATATATTTCTGGGAAATACAAAAGCTATGAACTTATAGAGATATATATTTCTGGGAAGTACAAAAGATCTTAGCTAATAGAGATATATATATATCTGGGAAATATGAGCTAATAGAGATATATATTTCTGGGATATACAAAAGATCTGGGCTTATAGAGATAGTTACTTCTGGGAAATACAAAAGTTCTTAGCTAATAGAGATAGTTACTTTTGGGAAATACAAAAAAATCTAAGCTAATAGAGATAGATATTTCTGGGAAATATGAAAGATCTGAGCTAATAGAGATAGTTGCTTCTGGGAAATACAAAAGATCTTAGCTAATAGAGATAGATATGTCTGGGATATACAAAAGATCTGAACTAATAAAGATAGAGATTTTTGGGAAATACAAAAGATCTGAGCTAATAGGGATAGATATTTCTAGGAAATACAAAAGATATGAGCTAATAGAGATAGATATTTCTGGGCAATACAAAAGATCTTAGCTAATGGAGATAGATATTTCTGGGAAATACAAAAGATCTGAGCTAATAGAGATAGATATTTCTGGGAAATACAAAAGATCTTAGCTAATAGAGATACATGTATATATTTCTGGGAAATACAAAAGACCTGAGCTAATAGAGATAGATATTTCTGGGAAATACAAAAGATATGAGCTAATAGAGATAGATATTTCTGGGAAATACAAAAGATCTTAGCTAATAGAGATATATATTTCTGGGAAATACAAAAGATATGAGCTAATAGAGATAGATATTTCTGGGAAATACAAAAGATCTGAGCTAATAGAAATAGATATTTCTGGGAAATACAGAAGATCTGAGCTAATAGAGATAGTCACTTCTGGGAAATACAAAAGATCTGAGCTAATAGAGATTCATATTTCTGGAAAATAAAAAGATCTGAGCTAATTGAGTTAGATATTCCCGGGAAAACAAAGTTGCTCATCGCCCATAGAGATTGTGAATGACATATCTGCCATTTTCAAGAATTGATTTTTAATAATTTAACACAAATATGTTAAAAAATATCTGAAAACTTTTTTTACCGACATAAACGTGATAATTTGTCAGTTCAGAAAATACAAATTTAACATTTTAATACAGGGGCTGAGATTAAGTGTTGTCTTGAACCGACCACAATTAGTGCGATAACCGCAAAGGTAAGCATAATGGTTTGAAGTGTCGCATTGTTTTTTTTCAAAAAGGTGTTTCCGAGGGTTAATCATGTTTGTCAATCAAACAAATAGTAGATTCACGAACCCTTTGGATTGCCTGAAAACTACCTTAATAACAATCTTTTTGTACACGTAAAGCCTAAGTGTAGATTTAGTTTCCATCACCATAATGTACTTCGTCGGCGACTTGGGTTCGATAGGTGGCACTCAACCGTCGATATCCTATACGCCATACTTAAACACAGACTGCTCTAAGCCATTAAGACAAAATGACATACATTCCGATTTTAGAACAGAGCAAATGCTTTGAAAAACTGGGGTTATGGCTTTTTCCTGGTGACAAAAATGACTTGCGCCAATGACTGTATTTAGTTAACCATATAGCCCGGCGAGAAGAGGAGACTTGAGGGGGATGCTTGCACGTAGAACTGAACGAGTCCAGACAGGCGGGTGGCATAGCCGGCTGGGTCTCTTGTGTACAATTGTAAGGCATACATAGTCTTTTTTCTATACCGTTATTAACTGTCATTGTGTAATGCAAAAACTAGGGTCATGATCAATTTATAGCCTCAAGCTGTACATATATATATATATATATATATAGCACGTTACACCTAAACATGCTGTCATCGATTTATTTGCTTGTCCTTACAAGGTCTTAAATTTACAGTTTAGATATAAGCTCTGGAGTAGACATACTGCTTACTATATAAGTAGTTCGAAAGACTAGTTTATCGTTTCATACATATTAAATAAAAATAAAAAATTAAAAATGAATTAAAAAAATTGATCTGCAGTCACTCCTAAAATACTGGAGGTGTGTCATGAATTGATCAGAGCTTACGTTTATCGAAACGGCCATAGCGTTACTACGAGCATGTCTTCAATGCTAATTGTCAAGATATTTACGTTTTACGTAAGCTTAGATCTTTTTTGGAAAGGGGCCAATAGGTTCGTTATAGATAGAGATCTTCGCGTAGATTGGACGTATATCAACACTATATGTTCAAATCTGGTCGTCAATGTAGTTACGTTTTACTTAAGCTAAAGATCGCTTTGTTAAACAGATGCTTGGAATATACAGTTAGATGTACAACCTTCGTGCACACTCTGTACAGAGGATTCACTTTTTATACAAGCATATATTTGTACGATTAAAAACATCAAGTGAATTGAATCAAATGCACTCATCGTCTAACTATAGACCGAAATGACACAATGATATGTAAAACTGTCTCAGTCTAAGCTTTGTGAGACCGTATTGAAATAAAGTCTGAAAAGGAATAAGCGAAGGTCAAAGGTTAGTTTGGAATCTTTGTTGTTTATAGACTGTAAAGTAGTTATCTAGACGACTGGTTGTTAAATACAAATTATAGTCTACCTGGGTATTGAATTGCATTCACTAGACCTATTGACCGCATCTATATAAACAGTTGGTGTATTTTCAATTCGCTGTTGAGCTTCAGTGCATAAGGCGTTTTTCTCTTCTCTTCGTGTGCTTCTTATCGCTAAAGACTATTTCTATCTATTATGCCTAGTTGAAATCACCACCAATATACGCAATGAACAATGTTTCATTGATAACTTGTACAAATGGAAAGTATTAAAATGCAAACAAATTAATATTTCAAATTGTCTATAGAAATGTTTCGTTATGTGTTTTTGTCGAATCAAAGCAATCTGAATCAATTAAGACCTGTCCGGAATACTGTGTGGACCACAATACCCAGGGGAATGTGGCGCACTATAACCTCAGAAAATATGGGGCCCAAGACATCAGGCAATGTGGCATTTATGGCGTCAGAAAATATGGGACCCATTCCAGACCTCAAGCAATGTGGCGTTTTATAGCGTCAGAAATGTGGGACCCCACAACCTCAGGCAAAGTGGTACTGTATGGCGTCAGAAAAGTTCGGTCCAAAAGAGCTCAGGCAAGGTGGCGCTCAATGGCGTAATAAAATACGGGGCCCAAGACTTTAGGCAAGGTGGCGGTCCATGGCATAAAAAAATATAGGGTTCAAGACCTCAGGCAAGGTGGCACTGTATGGCTTCAGAAAACTTGGGGCCCAAGAACTCAGGCAATGGGGCATTCTATGGCGACATAAAATGAGAGGCCCCACGACCCCATGCAAGGTGGCGCTGTATGGTGTCGAAAAATATGGGGCCCACGACCTCAAGCAATGTGGCACTGTATTGCGTCAGATAATTTGGGGCCCCAAGACCTCAGGCAAGGTGGCGCTCTATCGAGTTCGGTAAAATGCGCCTCATGAAAGTCACCACAGTGTAATGACACGTTTCGTCAACAAAAACAATCGATTTGTTAAAACCAAGGTTTCTTGATCGACCTGAAAAATCTATTGGAGCCATTTGGTATAGGATTATGTTATATTTAAAGGCGACAACAGACATAACTTAATATACTTAAACCCAAGTCAAAACTACGAAAAATAAAGTAGATTACATTGCATTACATGCCACCACTCTATTTATAATTAGCTCTCCTTAATTTGTGTTTCTTAATTCACCCTGGGATCGGTGAAAACTAAGTTGGATTTCGACTTTATTATGATACCAGTCCTCTGTCATGTCTTGCGCATTTACTTGTTTCAATTTAAAGCAATGAATAATCGTTATAATATGTGGCGGTTTGATCAGCTTTTCTTCAACACACTCTGTCATGTCGGATTGAAATTTTACAGTCATGATAAGGTATATTTGACAAGGTTGGACGGTTGGTGTTATTAAGTGTTAAACATTTCTAACACCTGTCACCTATGTTAACATCTCAAGACTCTGCTGCTCCATTTAGATCGGCCTTCTTTATCGCACGAAGGGTTGTTTTGACTTTTTAATATGGGAGGTGATTGATGCCATCATAAAATTAGTATAATTCCGTATTACATAGATCGCATTTATCATGGTCTATCTGAAATTGTTTGACTTCAACGGATGCTTTCCTGGCTAACACAGCGAATACAAAATGTCGGTCGTGTCTTTCTAGTAGGTAGGCCTATGCTGTAAAGTTGGTTTGTAGAATTGCCTTACATCGAAGTTAAAGTACAGTTAATCTAAATTTTGAATCCCGTAGTAATTGCGTGGTGGGCGTACAAGTCTTCCGTACATGTAGGTTATTCTTTTCAAGTCGTGCGGAATGTGTGTAATCGTTTGAAGCCAGTGTCGTATTGTAGAGTATTTGCCCAGTGGCAATTTAAACTACCTGGTCTTCGTGTGAGACTCTTTCTTTCATTATTCTTTTTTTTTCCGGTGCACCTGTTGCCTAATTTACATATATTTATTACATAAATTACCATAAAAAGACAACAGACCTAACTTGACCTACTTAGACAGTGCGTCTTACGCGATGATCCAGGTACATAATGCCCCTGACAGCGGCTCAGTAATGGCTGTGCATTGAGTAGCTGTGAGTCCCGTACAATATGACGGACTTGAGATAACCTTTCAGTAGGGGCCTACATAGAAGTAATTTACCTGTGACATCAGGGAAGACCTACACAGCAGTAATTTACCTGTGACATCAGGGAAGACCTACACAGCA
>JARFOD010153302.1:0-12381 GCA_031763545.1 Mopalia muscosa | reverse complement strand
CTGGGCAGACGTTAGTCCATGTATATAGTATACATAAGTCAACGGCCCCACACATCGCCTGGAATAGAAAAAAAGTTGTGATTTTTTTTTTTTTTTTCAAACCTTTATGCTCATGTGACCAGATCAACCAATGAATTTTTGTGTGAGTCTAGAGCCTAACTCTGTAAGCCGATCGCTAGTTATACGAGCGTATCTTCGTTGGGGCGTGTCAAAATGTACACATACCTAATAAACACTCTCTATAGATGAGGCAGCTACATGTGCTTAAAGAGTTACATTTAAATGGAGGCTTGGTGCGTACTGAAGTACCATTCCTGGCCGAAGGTGTTTAACTGGGAGTTGTTTATATTATTGTACATACGAATGTGGTCTTGTCAGGCGAGTTAATATTCTCATAATTTTAATACAAGCCCCGTAACATTGAAGGTTTACCGAGTTTAATATCACAAATGGAGATTTATCAGAAAAAATGTGTAACTGTCCTTTTCGCAATTATGTTACCACGTAAGTACACAAGCATCCCTTCAGTTACAAAATATCGCTGAGCGCAAAGCAGGACCCAACGGCAAATAGCGCACCTCCAGACACACTTGTCTTGAACAAGTCCCAGGGGCTCGTTTCAGAAAACGATCTTAGCCAGCGTTGAACGTAACTGTCATGGCAACACCATGTCTTTAACATTGGTCGTCATGGTAGTTACGTTATGCGTAAGCTAAGATCGCTTTGTGAAAGGGCCCTAGGTATTCCGGTATCGAGCCAGTGACCCCCATGAACTGTTTATTTACATCTGACTTCGCTGTATTAAACCTTGGACAACAATGATTATGTAAATATAATGGAAAAACGCACATTTATTTGTTATTTTAATTTGAATTCAACAGATAACACAGTGCACATAACTGGGGACTTATTAATGTTTTTTTGAATGTTGTTTTCCATAGGCATTTTATATAGATCAACATAAATAAAGTGTGGACGCCGGATTAACGATTTTTCCTCTTGTATGTCTTCGTCATGAATTTATATTACTTTAGAGCAACAGGAATACATCAAACTGCATCATAATTTCATTTAACAGCACAGAAACCATAAAATACTTGCTACAAAGCTTTTGTCTCTAGAAGCAATAGTCGACCATGTTTTCTCCGACAAAGATCCGATTGGTTGCACATGCTTAGTGCATTTCATTGCGCTTGTTTACAATAAATTATATTCAGCAACGTAAATCACAACCAGTAAATTTTTTTTGAAAAATACACAAATATAACAATTAAAAATGTGATTGTGAAGTATTTCCAATCAAAAACGTTAAATGCACTTTAAACTGGCTTGAACAAGTACAAAGAAACCCTGATTGTAAAATGTACTTTAGTTTTGTTCTCTCATAAATTTTCTCATTGGTGTCATTGTTGTGTTTCACTTTCAAACTCTGGAATTAGTGTGGTGGACAAGTCGTCGATGACTGACAGCTGTGGGAACTGCCAAAGTTAATTTGGCGGTTTTAACTCTCTGGCTTTGTCGACGTTTTCTGTACACATACTGCCTGAAGCACAAATAAACCAGTAGGTTACAGCAGCCTCTAGAATAGGAAAATAACGTGACAAACCTCAGGGCAAGTATAGTGCCCCATGAGATATTTCTGGTTTCAGTCACAAAAAAATGAGCAATTTCCCAAGGGGTTTGGCAAACCAGAAACACAATAGATAATAACATTGGGAGTCGAAATCGACTAAAGTTACCAGGGAAATGAAACACAGCTGAACTTTCTGTATTGTAACGATGTAAGGATGTCGTGACCAAAATGGTTACGAAAAGTATCGGTAATGCATAAATCACACTTATATCAAGATACATGAATATATTGGTGAGGTATTTGAAGCGGAAAGTAAACAGACACAGTGAAGATCTTTCTGTTACTGTGACATTACTGTTCTTGTTAGTCACAGCTATCGTATATGAATCATATATCACCACAGCCCAAATGTTGTAAGCTGTCGAAAAGAACCATATAAGGCTAATGAAGAACATACATCTTCCAGCTGTGACACTCCTCTTACCGCCGCTGAATGTTGAATAGGCTCTCACCGACACCATGGTACATAAGGTGTAAAACACAGCAGTCTTTGAGAAACATGACACATACAAGTGTAATTTACATAAATGAGAAGCCAAATTGCCACTTACATATAGCACCAGAATATCACCCGGAAGACCGACACCACCGGCCACTGCGTCCGCCATACAAATAGAAAACACGAAAATACAAGTAGATCGACCGAGCAACTTTTTCCGTACGATTGCAAATATCATAGCACCATTGCCTATCGTGCTGGCAATAGCTATGACAGCACTGAAAGTCATTGAGACGTACTGTAAGTGGTAGATATTCGTGATGTAATCCCGATCTGAGCTCATGTTAGCAACAGGCTTACATTCAGGCTTTACATAAGCACAGCTATTCACCTGGTCCGGCGTACATGTAAACATTGCTCATACGATGGCGTTGTTGTAGACTTGCTGTAAAAACCAGACGACTTTATCCTCCCTGGCGACCACTCAATACATGTTCTGACATCTCGATGTTGAATGTATTCCGACACGACGACCTGAAATTTAAAAAAAAAACATAGCTTAAAGCATAATAAACAGCTGAAATAGTGGTGTTGGACTGGTTGAATTTTCTCCTGTTTTAAATTGCTTTAGCATAACCATTATTGTAGAAGCTCGCACTTAAGTGTTGCCTTACTCATATCATATCTATTTACATTCCTCTTTTAAAAAGTAGCACATGTTGACAACAGAAGTATTTCGTTACCTGCCTGTGGTCCACAACAGTGCGGAAATTATCTGCTTCCCCAACTTTGCCGATATCTCACTTGTTGGGATGTGTTTGCCTTGGAGCGCGATCGAAATCCACTTGTCCGCCTACTGTTCACGAAACAGCAATTAGTTCTCCGTTTATTCAGCCTCTGTCAATGAGAGCAATTATATCAGTGAAGCGGTAATGAAACGAGAATGGTAGATTAGGTGGTAAATGAATAGAAAGAGACGGAAATATCCCAATAAAGGTTTCAGCTCTAGTAATTAGTAGCTATGTGTAAACTTTTCCTACTCTGTATATCCCTCACACTCAGACCAATATTGTATGCCACCAGTTATCCACTGGTTTCACATATATAACCTCGACAGCTTTATAAAATAGTCCCGCCTAACTGGTCAGCCTCGGCATCTATGATCTAACAATTGTAGTGATTCAAACCGACCGTTTCTCACCACAGCGGTATATGGACTTAAATGTATGAAGATAACGACTATGCTTGGTATGAGTGTCCGTGCTCTCCACAACAGCACATCCAACCGAAAGTCCAATAAACAGATAAGATCGAACTGTTGTGCTCGGGCACTTACGTCTTTCCAGTGGGATCAAGAGTGAAACAATAACATTTGGATACCCATTTTTGTGATGATATAGGCATGTACATCGATAGGTTGTCTTCCAATACATTACAGTAAATGTATATTTATAATAATGGAGGGATATCTTCCTAGTTCTAAACGTAGTTTACTAGGGTATCCTCAACTAAAATGTACATACCATAAACGCAAAGGCCCGATTTTTACCCCGAAAAATGTAGCAGCTAAACACAGTAATTGGCCGCAATAGAAAGCCAATTATTTCTCAGTTCGTCATATCTTTCATGTGACAACCAGAAATGCTTTACCAGATTTCGGCTATTTCACATCAAAATATTATCAATATTTGAATCCCATTCAATTTGACCAAGCATATTTAAATTCCGTACGATATGTGTAAACAACAGAGTAATTCTTGTAGTGAAGGTACACAGCTGAGCCCTATTAAACATTCTTTCGGGATTTGACAGGATCAGCAATAGATTTATACGAGCATTTCTTATTGGATAAAACAAATTAATGAAATAGGTGGTATTAAATCTTATTCTAACACCAGTAACATTTTAGAGCTGGAATGTAAACATATATATACATAATAATCTTTCTCTCTTCATTGGTTCAAAAAATATAATAACCTGGGATTTTTTTTTTTTTTTTTTTTTAGGAGCGTAAAGCAGTTCAGAACACATTCGCCTCTAGGTTCCATAAGGACAAATTCCACGACCATACACCCTTAGCACTTTGTTGCAAACGATATTAATTAAATGGAACATGGTAATACCAGTAAAGGATACACATCGAAACAAATACACTCTACTGTAATTATGGTATAAGATTTGTCGTTAAAAGTGACATTTACAAATTGAAAGGTATTATTACAAACTCGTTCCAAGTATTGTTTTACAAAAATGATTGGAATGCTAGTTAAAGCTTGAAAACACTAGTTTAGTTCACAGCTTAGGAAATTTTAATAACTTAATGTTAAGCAGATTTTCATCTCCAAAATGCGAATTAACATACCAAAATGTCCGAATTAAATGCACTGTTGTTTGTTTAAAGTAGCACAATCCAATGCATGTATGTGACGACAAAGCTACCGAACAATGTATGCCTACCCCCTCAAACCGCCTATACTACACTGCTCGTGTTTCCAGTCTAATCCCTCTGCCACACACACACACCCACATACAACAACCAAAAGCAACAACAGAGAATCGCCTTTGATTCATATTAACTTTAACACATGGATGTATTTTTATTACCATCGATGATGAGAGCGGTGTTAGTTATGTCGACATTGAAATGCAACTGATAAAAATTTTGAGCATTTGTTTTGCTCACATTATTTACAGTAAGTGGCGAAAGTAGTACTCCATTTTTCTTGAAGACTGACCAGGCCGGATACCCTGCTACCAAAGCATTAATAAACTGTCAATTTCATATAGCCAAGTTAAGCTGTCACATCCTTTAACACAAAGGTTAATTATATATTTTTAATTATACTTGATACGTACTATTTGGTTTTAATTTTAATTAATTGTGTTTAATGCAAGCCGCTTATCAACCATTTTTCGAGGGATGATTACTTCATAATTTCGTTATTTAAATGCAAAATATACTGTTTTCTAAATACTATGCAAAACCGTATTACAAATAGTATTGTCTGGATGTGATTAATGGCAAGAAAGTTTTCCCCACTCTACATGCTAGGGGCTTAAGACATCGAATTACTATTCCGGCGGCAATGAGGATACCAATTACCCTAAGTTTGTTGTCTTGTAATAGTTTAGCTCTCGAAAACATTTAACTTACCTATCAATTGAGTCACATCTCTTAAATTATTAGATGTATTTGTATGAAAAACCTTAGAATCCCTCTAAACAGTTTATCCCAACAAGCGACACTGATTACAATTGAATATAAAGTAATGCTTACTCACCGTTATCTAAGGCCACTTTGAAGAGCACCGAAACATTAGCTATAAGGACGACATGGAACAATAGATAGCGTGTATCCATCATCTATCGTCAGCGGATATATATATGGCTTCAATTTAGGCATCCAACTGTTAGCTCCGAGTTTGGGTGAAAGGCATCACTATCACATCACAGTTTTAACTAGGCGAGCTACTTTAAGAAATGACTAGATCGAAGGGCTTAGATCAACGCGTGGATCAATCCGCCTCTCACGCTCAACTATAACACTTCAGCGTGACGAATACACCACTGGATAATAATGCATGGAGCCTGGTGTTCATTAACACCAGCATCTTGTACCATTAACACAATCAATTCCTGGTCCATTTGTATAGGCTATCCCAGTGTAGTGAGTAAATAGCCGACTCTATAGAACCACTGGTATGCACTGAAGTATTTTGCACAATCTATTGGAATATATAGTGGTGTTAATGTTATTAGGCCTACTTGTAATTTCCAGCAATACAATAGCACACCATGTCATTTGTGCTCTTATCCTGCTTTCGTTGTACATTTAAGTCATAAATATCTCAATACGGTTGAAAAAGGACAGTCGTTTATTCGGCACTGTATGAATATTTACAGTAAAAAAGCACATAAATAGTTCACGACACGCTTGGCTCCCAGTATCCATGTTTTCGTTTTCCCATCCATTCTAATGGTACTTTTATACTTGATATGCAATGTTTATGTGCAAAATAACAAAAGAAAAAGGTTATATGGAATCTTGTGCAAATTTGTCAAGTTTGGCATTTTTATGTATTCGCCCTCTGAGTTTACTTTTTACTCTTGGGACTTTGGAGTGCTTGTGTGATTGAGTCGAGAACAATATTGCCATCTCCTGTTGGTCTGATGGATGTGTTTTGAAGAACTGGACGCACTAAGAAGCGGGTTAACTGTTGACAAGCTCCGAGCACTGAGACAAACAGGCTTAGCCTTCTGTGGGGATATCTGAGCTGTTTACAAACTACAACGTGCACAATCTACATCTCGGCTGTCGATAGTGTTTGCATAAAGCCTGCCAACTAGATAAATAACAAAGCTAACAATTTGGTATTAAAACTGTTAGGAAAATCGATACAAATCAAGCGGCAGGTGTGGCGGTGATATAACTGTCTGTAATCTACTCAAGCCTCGTAACATGAATTTGTTATCTGAGTGGAGATTTTGAAAGTTTACTCAAGCTTGAGAAAGTGTTTATCAGCATTTAAATTTCAACTAAGATAACCAGTTGTGTATAAGGCCGCATTACACTTGTTCTTTCATAAAGCATTCCCAACGTCTTGTGATATTCTCATCACTCTCCGTTGTCCGTCCGTCCCATAATAATTCTTGTTATCACTTTATCTCAGAAACTGCTGCTCCAATCATAGTAATATTTTATTGAAAGCTTCCCTACATGGTCTAGTTTTGCAGGTTACATTTTGGTTCCTGTCTGTCTGTCTCTGTTCATCTTTAATTGAGTCATTTGCCCGTAATTTACACATTTTTGTTATCAGCTAATCTTGGAAACTTCCATTCCAAACAAGTCCATATTTTGGATTTAGCTTCCTCATAAGGTTGAGCTGTTCTGGTCTCATTTTGGTTTTGATCTATTTATTCATTCTTTTGTTATCCATTTGTCTGTCTTTTGCAGTTCTATGCATATTGCTAATTTACACATTTTTGTTATCGGCTAATCTTGGAAACCTCTATTCCAATCAAGTTTATATTTTGGATTTAGCTTCCTCATAAGGTGTAGCTATGCTGGTCTCATTTTGGTTTTGATCCATTTATTCATTCTTTTGAATCTTGATATCCATTTGTCTGTCTTCTGCAGTTCTATGCATAAAGCTATTTCTTGTTATCACTATATCTCAGGAACCGCTGCTTCGTTTACTTTCATATTTTGTTAATAACTTCATGTCATGGTCTAGTTTTGCAGGTAACATTCCTGTCTGTCTGTCAGTTTGTCCGTCCGTCTGTCCGTTCGTCCCATAACAATTCTTGTTATCACTATATCTCAGAAACTTCTGCTCCAATCACATTAATATTTTATTCAAAGCTTCCCTACATGGTCTAGTTTAGCATCCTCATAAGGTGTAGCTATGTTGGTCTCATTTTGGTTTTGATCCATTTATTCATTCTTTTGCTATCCATTTGTCTGTCTTCTGCAGTTCTGTGCATATTGCTATTTCTTGTTATCACTATATCTCAGGAACTGCTGCTCCAATCACTTTCATGTTTTGTTAATAGCTTCCTTTCATGGTTTAGAATTTTGCAGGTTTTTTGATCCATGTTATGTCTGTCTAACTTTTTAATATACCTAGTAAACACAGCTCTTTCTATACTGGCTTAGGCACAAGACAGAAAATCAAATTGTGAATCTGCCCCTTCTTAGACCCTTCTCTTCAAACTATCTTAACAGTGTGGGCGTCAAGATCCATTCATGGATCTCTTGTTTTCTGATTTTATCACTTGGATACACTTTTCTTTTATAAAATGGCTACAGTATTTGAAGGAGGCCAAGTGGGTCTCATTCCACAAGAATTTCACCAGCGCGCATTTTGATTACATTTTTAAGTGCCCATGCAGTAGTAACCAATGTCTTGTTCAATGCAAATGGCGATATTTCCGTTACGGAATTTTCATTTTGACTACTTATTACAATAAGTTTAGGCCAGTTTTCTTTTTCGTTTAAATTGATTTCGTTTACATTTCCTTTTTTCCAACGTTTGTAGCGGGGTTTAGGAGACATAATATTGTGTAGTTGTTTCACCACCCATGTTTCCCACCCATCAAGGAGTGCCAGCAAGGGCGATACCTCCTCAGCGGTATCCAGAAGAGGTAGGTAGCGAGGATTCCATGGGTAGTATACTTAAACAGGGAACTAAATAATAATTCTGCTATGCTGAGGGCGGGAATTGTTTCCCAGCAGAGCCAAAAAATATAGTTTGGTGTTTCCCACTTAATGGAACCATAAGCCACTGCCTTCTGCAATGACCTTATGGTATTATGATGGGTTTAACCTTTTCCTAATATTTTTCTTACAATTATGGTTTTATTAATTTCGAAGGAATTAATTTTGGATCATCACAGAAGTCAGCAACAAGCCGATTGATCAGAACGGCCAATCTGAACACCCGTCTAGGAGACTATTGAGCCAAAGTGATGTGTTGTAGCAAATATGGCTATGTGGCACCCTTTTGCCAGCCAAGATACCCCTCAGTCACCAGAATCTCATTCTCCTCCGACACGGGATGCAACCCTCGGCCAACAGGCTGCCTCTTTCTCGCCTCTAACGATCAACCGAGGACGCCGAGGAAGTATTCTGAGGTTTTGCTGATGTTAATTCGCCCACCCGCTCCACCACGGGTTAAGCCAAGGTTGATCTTAAATGATTTGTCAATTATTTTTTCGTAACGATCTTACAATTATAGTAGGGCGGGGGAATAAGTTAACTATTTGTTGTTCAAAGGAGACAACTTTCAAGAGCGCTTCAACTGTATAAATACACAGTGTTACAGATGTGTCACAGTTCTTCACCCTTGAATAATAGTGTAACACTTTTGTAACAAAAATTAATTTATCTATTGTTATTATTAATAATTTATTGTTATTTCCTTGCTCTTTTTAAATGAAATACGGCAATGTAAATTAAACTAACACATTTGTGTAAAAAATAATATGTGATTGACGGTCCGCGAAATCCATCACGGAAAGCGACCCTTTTAACAACATGTGTCACAGTTTTTGTTATTATTGTATATTGTACAATTGTTGTGAAATGTAATAACACTGCATGCGGGAAGTTTACTGGCGAGATGCTATACTGGTTTGCAAGCAAGGAAGACAGTGTGTTGAACGAAAGTTCCTCGATTTCATTCTTTAATATTTCAATTTTACAGCTGCTCACAGAAATAAAGGGCAAGGGTGTATAAGGGCTTTCCAATTAACCGCCATCTTTGTGCCGGTGTGATTAATTTTTTTAACACTTCACATTATTATTCACTTTCGGATGACTTTCTGTGAGAAGATAGCTCCGATGGTATATGAATTTAATCTCATTGAAGCTTACCTATCAAACATAAATTCAGTTTGAACAAAATATATGTAAATAAAAATAATAAAAAATATAAAAAAAACTATGGTTATCCTTAACTTGAAAACAACGTACCTTGCTTTAGTTGATTTCCTTTCTGCAAAGAGAAGCGTACAGAAACTGTTAACTTAAACGTGCTGTAAAACTTGTATATGTTGAAGTTATAAAGGATAAGAATAACAAAAACTGTTCATCTTTATAATATTATTTATAATACTTATTGTCTTTTCTGCACAGACATAAACCAAGATAAATGATAAGAATAACAAAAACTGTTCATGTTTATAATATTATTTATAAGATATTACTTACTGTATTTTCTGCACAGACATAAACCAAGAAGCACAATTACTATGACAACCCCAGCAGATGTTCCGCCTGCAGCAGGACCCCCGATATTCTCATCACTCACAATGTACTCTGTGTTACAAACACATGACGTTAATACACAAACAATCCCTATAATATGCTTGATGATGGACGTGTTTACCAATGAATCCACCTCTTGGTACCAAGTGACAATACAATATAATACTATATTGGCCCCTTAATTGTCATTATTCAGTAAATCTCACCTTTTTATTTGTATAACCAAGCACCAGGCAGGTAAAAATATCCATTACCATTTCATTGAAATGTTCATAAAATAAAGGTACATAGCCTTAAATGCAAAACTATTTTAATACTATGTGGCAAGCAAATACTCTTCGGGTTTACACAAAAATTCGATTCAAGGCTTGAATCCTCTGTAATAGTTCACTTCTAACGAGAAAATTTTAAAAACTCAAAATAATTCCACCGTCGACAATTCAGTGTTCAATGTGAGTTCTTTCGGTGCCGTATTCTTAATATCAGGAATCTGCTAAAACGGCTTAAAATGTTGACTCATTCAATAAAACTCCATGTTGGATCGCATTGTGTACAGTAAGCTTTACTTATTGACAAATATCAGCATAGTGATACATATGTGACAAATCATGACTACATTCGGGATATATTATATACATTATTATGGGGTTCTGTGTAGGTAGCAGGTGATCTAAATGCTAGAACAGGTAATAGGCCTGATTATATAGTATATGACAGTGTTATTCGCGATACTGACGACACACAATATGTTCCCGATAATCCATTACCTCGAGTGTCACAGGACAATAGTGTTAATAGATTTGGTAACAACTTAATAGAGTTATGCAAAGCTACCGGTCTACGGATCGTAAACGGTCGGCTACATGCTGACAGGTATACTGGTGAGTGTACTTTCATAGGGCCAACTGGTAGCAGCCTAATAGATTATGTACTTGCAAAAGAAATAGATTTTCATTGTGTTTGTGATTTTGGGGTGGGTGATCTCACTGAATTCTCGCCTCACCGACCTTTGTATCTTAGTACGGGTTTATATTCAGTACAAAGCAGTACGGGAAATGAAACAATAGAGACGCTACACATGAAATTTGATACCGAAAAGGCACTTTCATTTAGAAATGAAATCAATTTACGCTCTCATGATCTTTGGCAATGTGTAGAAGGTGTTGAAAATGGAGAAAAATCTATAAATTTGGCTACAAATGAATTAACAAATTTAATCAATGAATTAGCCAAACCATTCTTATGGGAAAGAGAACTGTTCCTTTTAAAAAAGTCAAATTCTGTTCTTCTAATAAAACAAGCAACGAATGGTTTAACGGTGACTGCAAAGAGGCCAAGGGTCGTTATATAAATGCTTTACGAGAGTTCAATCAATGTCACGGGAGAAGGGAAAGAGTGTTATTGTATCACTGTAAATCTGTATATAAAAAGGTTTGTAACAAAGCTGAAAAGGCGTACAAACAAAGGAAATCGGGTGAATTGATCCATTCAAAAACGGAAAAACCGAAAGACTTTTGGAGGCATTTTCGACGTGAAAATAATAGCAGTCCCACAAGTCAATCAATACACCCAGATGAATTTTTTAAGCATTTTGCGAGATTACACTCTCAGTTTAAAAGTCTGGGTTTAGAAGTACCATCTACTGAAGACGTAACGAGTGACCCCCCTTTGTATGAAGAACTCGACATTTGTATATCGGTTGAAGAAGTTAAATTAGCAATACAAAGTTTAAAAACAAACAAATCCCATGGATGTGATCATTTATTAAATGAATTTTTCAAGTATAATTCTGATATTTTATCTCCTATCATATGTGTATTATTTAATGCTATTTTTGACAATAATTGTTTCCCGGATATTTGGACAAAAGGTATAATTTTGCCACTGTATAAGAAAGGCAATAGAGACGACCCTTCAAACTATAGAGGAATTACCCTAACGAGCTGTTTTTCTAAACTTTTTACTCATGTTCTGAATAACAGATTGGTGAAATGGGAGAAAGAATATGATAAAATATCAGTCTCACAATTCGGGTTTAAAGAAGGTGTGGGAACCATATATGCTATATTTGTATTGAATGGTTTAATTTCAACGTATCTATCAGATAGAAGACGCATATATTGTACATTCATAGATTTTGAAAAGGCTTTTGACTGTATTGATAGAAACGCTTTGTGGTACAAGTTACTCAAACATGGTGTTAATGGAAAAATGTTAACTGTTATTAAATCTATATATGCTCGAGTGAAATCATGTGTATTACAGATTGGGGTTTTTACAAACTCTTTCCATTATATGCGAGGCCTAATCCAGGGTGAGGTACTGTCACCTATAATGTTTTCCCTGTTTATTGAGGATTTAGAATCCTTTTTGTTGTTTAATACTGACAGTGCAATTTTGCCAAATGAACTAACTATCAATCTGATTTTGTTTGCTGATGATATTGTCCTTTTTCTGAAACTATAGAAGATATTCAAGATAAATTAGACAAGGTAAACATATATTGTGACAAATGGGGATTGACGGTGAATGTGAATAAAA
>JARFOD010153291.1:0-12382 GCA_031763545.1 Mopalia muscosa | reverse complement strand
AAGTCCTCCAATGATCGACTGTCACCCCAAGTCCTCCAATGATCGACTGTCACCCCCGAGTCCTCGAATGTACAACTGTGACTCCCAGGTCCTCGAATGATCGACTGTCAAACGGATAGTCGCCAATATAACATGCACCGATAGTCCGTGTCGTGTAGAGGTTTCATACTCTTCACTGTACCCCAAACTTTTTTAAACCACTTCTAGTCGTTATTGCTGTAAGGGCATTTCACTTAAATGTCTTGCTCAGCCATGATTTTCTTTAATAACCCTAGCGCGGGTCTATTTTCGTCAAAAACACACAGGAGAGCAGCAGACGGTTGCTCGTAAAGAGTCTAGTTGTTATCCACACAGTGTTTTGTATATCATTGCATCTGCACTTCTAATCGGCCCTGAAGCAAGGTATTAAATGGCAGGTGAAAACTCAGAACATGGGCAATACAGAAAAAGCATAAAATAACTCGAGAAATTTCATTCAGAAGTAAAGTTCAAGCATAACCGCAGAAGTATTAAATTAAAATGGAAAACTGTGATTCAAACACTCAGTTCTTTGAGAGATAATAGTTAAATCATTTGATTTACGTTAATATTAAAGTTCTATGGTAGATATTGTTGATTTATTTTGGAACTGGTTATTACCCTTTTGGACTCAGTACTGCTAGAAAACCATTGCAGCCATAAAAGATCCATAAAATAGTGTTGCCTGCTAGAAAACCATTGACAGTTGATATATTCATATAATGGCGAAGTAACATTGACATTAGATTCCTTTGAATTAAATGACCGTCTACTCAGTTAATGATTCTAAATGGTTGATGTGATTGGCTGCAGCAAGGCTAAGGTAGTTACTTATTGCCTATCCCAAATCCCTTATTCCCCACTGACTGCTCCAATTACCAGGGGCGTATATTATGAGAAGACAAAACACCCTTTACCTGTGTAGTCAAAGCTGCATAATTGAAATAATGGTTTCGTCCAATTGTCTTCTGTCTATCAAATTAAAATAATTAACTTTTGGTTATATCTACCAGGCCCGCGACCGTGCCTTAGTGGTAGCGAGTGAGCTTACTAAACTGAACCTGCTTTGATGTACCGTTCACCGGATTGAGTCCACCTGTCGACCATCACATGTTGTGGCTCCGGCAATCGCGTGGCTGGTTTTTAAGAGGTTTTCTCCCAGTTTTCCACCATAATAAGGCTAGCTGAAGTGTGAAGTGGGCAATCCATCGTCATATAAGTGAAATACTCTTGAGTACGACGTTAAACTCGAATCAAACAAACAAAAAAATCTATCTACCATTTTAGTTTCACTTTCGAAGGTGGAAAGGGATTGTTTGATCGTTTGTCGGAGGTTTAACGGTTGTTTAACTCGTGTCAGCCAAACAGGTGGAGGTCATCACGCCCGACGTCAATTAAAAGACAGGATTGTTATAAGGCACATTAACCTATGTTACAGACTAAACGTAAAGGTAGAAATTACAGAAATCCGTCAAGCCAAGATAATAAGCTTTTTCAAATAAACTATCATTCTTTTTTTCATTGAGGAATATTTCTTAAAAAATCTTTAAAGCTGATTTATTTAACCCTAGGTTTATACGAAGAGTATTATGTTATGATTAACATTAGTCCAAGGGAGATAATTAATTCTGTTTAGTCTCATACACATTCAAACCATGGAGGTAAGCATTTGCCGATGCATTAAACCATACTGCAAGAAGACCGGGTGAAATTTGTAAATTGTCCTGACGCTTTGAAACTATTCCAAGTCTGATATTAATTGCATCACCGGCTGTGTTCTTTCCTGTTTTATCACCCTGAGATTATTCTTTTCCTTTCGATTACTTTTTACTCTCGTATAACTGTTTTGTTCATGCTTTGATTTTTGTTGTTGATGTTGATGAAACTCCTCATTTAATGGCGACTAAGGATCATACGAGGCAAGAGGCCATCTATATCTGTACTCAATAGCGACCAAATATTACGAGTTATTATACAGAACAAGTGACCGGCTTACATTTAATGTATTATTAAATAATGATGGTTTACTTTAGGACGCAAACAAACTGTTCTTGGAAACTGCTTCATACAATTTTGTTTCCCTCGAAAAGCGACTTTCAAGGTAGACTCTATTTCGCTAACCTATCCCTGTACATGTATCTGATTATTTAGTTTTATTTTGTTACATATTTTTTTTACAAAACTTTGCCACAATATTGGGAATAGAATACAACTACATACTTAAATCCATCCAATTGAACTAAAAACCGATGTCATGTTCTCAAAGCAGTATAAACGAAATAAAAAAGACATAACACATTTTTTAGGCATCCAGTCATATATTTACCTTCGAGAATGACATAGGTCTTAATTATATGACGGTACAAGTGCGTCGTTAATCTATCGGCGGAACAGTTTCCCGGTGGACATTAGAAAGGTCGTCGTGTCTCTGGGGTGGCATTACCCAGATAAGTGGTGGACAATGGGAGATCCCTGTCTAACACCCATGTTGCTGAACCATGAAAAACATAATTTGACAGAATAGTTCAGCTGCATGCAATACATTGCCGTTGTAATCAGACCCGGACAGCTCAATTTCCCTTTACTAAGTTAAAAAACGAAGAAGCAAGAAATGGAGACATTTAACGTCATTATGCGTTTTAATTATTGAACAAAGCCAGATAAAGGTGATTCAGGAAGAATAGTATTGTACTATTCGTCAAGAGAACTCCAAAAGCTAGGCCAGACACAATTTTATAGGACCTTCAGTGTCATATGAATTAAATCTATTGCCAACTTTAAAAAAAAAAAACATATTAAAAACTTTTAATCCTGCGTTTCTGACAGACCTTCATCTAATCTGAATCAACGTTAAATAAATTTGAGTTATCAGATCTGCTTTTAAATGCTGTAACATGTTTAAATAATTGAATTCCATAGATAAAAAAAATAAAAATAAAAAAAAAAAAACAAATAGAAAATTATAATTCATGTATTATCAATTAAAATTTCTCGTAAAAGGATCAACGGACTTCTGTTGTCAACGGGATTAAAATCCATGGTGAGGATGACGACCTATATTAAAGAACATATACAAGATTTAAACTCCAGGTAAACAACAAGTCAGGGTTCAATTTACTTTTATCAAATAATTAACAAGCACTTATACAAAAGTTATGGTTAGATATGAAAGTACACTTTGGATTGTGAACACAACATGCTTGCGAGCAATTAGATAGCCAATGACAAAGACAGGGAGTGTTGGCGTGTGCAAACCGATTATAACCAGGAAGCTTACACCACATATAAAAGAAATTGACACCAACAGGCTATATTTTGATTAACCAAGTTACTTCGACGGATTGCAACACGAAAGGCTTAACTCCCAAGACAGAAGCTGTAGCTGGACTTCATATAAGTTTCAGCGTAACTGTACACTCCAGTTCCAACGGCCATCAAGCTCACCGACCGAACACAGTTCCTTGGTACATCTTACGATCAGCTGAAAATCAAAGAATAAACACACAGGTTTTAAAAAATATTTTTTGTTCCTAATGCATATTCTTTTAAATTATCCAGGACAATGGACGTCATAAGGGACACTACAGCCACATTATGTATTGCTTTCGACGTTATTACGGACATTTTAGCTTAGATAGTCAAATTCAAATGATCTTTATTTGACCTAAATTCCAAAGAACAAACCTTTTTTCCGTCGAAATCAAGGTATTGGTATTCATGACTACCGAGGTCTACACTCACATTCTTCGTGACTATCAGGGTCATAAGGAACAATACCGCCTCATTATTAGTAATTATTGAGGTCATTTGGGACATAACATCCACATTATTCATGACTTTCGAGGTCAGTATGAACAATACAGATACATTATTCATGACTTTCGAGGTCAGTATGAACAATACAGATGCATTATTCAGGACTGTCGAGGTCAATACGGAAATAATATATTCATGGCTGAGGTCATTTGGGACATTACAGACACATTATTCATTATTTATGTCATTACGAACAAAACAGTCACACTATTAAAGTTTTTCGAGATAATTGTAGACATTACAGTCACATTACTCCTGACTATCGAGGTCATTATTAAAGCCACATTATTCACGACTATCGATGTCATTACGGTCACATTATTCATGACTATTTATGTCATTACGGACAGTACAACCGCATTGTTTAATGCTATAGACGCCATTGCAGACATTACAACCACCATATAAATGACCATCAAAAAATGACCTTCATAAAATTTACTCTACTCGAGAAGGTCTGAAACATTCATGAGAGACGATCATATTAAAAACAACACATTTGATTTATCTGACACTGTTGATAATTAATCATTTCAAAGGAGATAGAGTTATATCTTACCTCCACACAAAAGAACAGGACAGCAGTTTTCTCCAGCCTCGTCATTTCTTTTAGGGTTATCTACCCAGGCACAAGAAGATGCGTATTTTAAGACAGGAATAGCACATCTGTGAATAAAAAATAGGAACGAGATCAATTTTTTTTATGTTTTTTTTAAATTTTTGTTTCTCTTGTATGCTATAATGGTTCTTTGTGAGAGAGGAATAGCTATTTTGGATATAAAGAGCCTAGCAAACCGGGTGCTAAGTTGATAATGGTGTAATACAAAGGGATTTGTTTCTTTTTTCAGATCATTCACTGGCGTCCCAATTGAAACCCAGTGGATACATCCTTTAAAGTTTTAAACAAATACCTTCCCTTTCCAAACAAACTTGTTTGGTTTCCCCCTGTGCAGGGAATAATTTTCAAAATAATCTTTAACCAAATGATCAGGAAGAGAAAAATGTCCAGCAATTGGGAATATGAACTTTAAACTTATGGAACTCAAACGATTGGTGACCCTAATCAGGAAGGACATTTTGGTTTCACCAACATATTGTATCAGACGCTTCTTACAAGTTATGAGGGATACCAAATTGTGCGAATAAAAAAAAAACATATCTAATTTGTTGTCCAATAGCCTAATCCGGTATGTATGTATCTAGCGTGCATCTCGCTTTATACATTTTTGGGGGCATTTGTTTAGAAGATGATTCTCGCCCATGGCATAAATTATAACAGTTTTTTGTCTGAGGGTTTATGATTTAAGTCGCCCAGTATATCCACTCAGGAGCAGAGCATTAAAGATAACAGAAGATGCCTGGTTTAAAGTACCAAGAGGTAAAAAACCTTATTATTTGTGATTTAATAATTCCCTTGAAGGTATGTGGAGGATGAAAGGATTAAGCACGGGGAAGTTGGTGGGTATCTGTAGGCTTTGAGAAAAACCTTAAAATCCAAAGGCCCTGCTGTATCAAACTGTGTCCCTTTTACATTGCCAAATCTAAAAAATCTACTATATCAAGACGGATAGTAAGCTGGAGTTTAAAAAATAAATATGGATTTTTAATGATTTAAAATTTACCCCGTTCAAGTGTTTCCCTTCGACAGTGTTGTAGCTCTTTCATAACATTTCTAATTTGCTTATTCCTTTTTTGGTAAATTTTTCAAATTGCTAACTTTGCAAAATAGACATATAAACAGTAAAGGGAGTTCCTTTACCTTTTAGCACCCGGGTAACATTTCGTTGGTAGGTGTTACATGTTACTTATTTTATGTATCCAATAAACAGCCTTGTAATATCAATGTGAGTACAATGCATGCAAGTAATGGAATGTATTTGACATTTTCCCCTTACCGAAGGTTGTTCCAGCACAAAACAAACCAATACGACTTTCATTAAAACCCAACCAACCATTGGGGCCATTTCACGAATGACATCCCTTATATCCTCCCCTCGGGGCTACAAAGACACACTTTTGAAAATCTTTTCTAAGATCAGTTTTGGGAAAGGTTTAACATGGTGAGATTTTTTCTGGGATTAATCTTTAAATAAATTCCGAGAACTTTATCCCGCCTTTGAGACTTAGAGGGTGGAAATGACGGTTGTTTGTTCGAAGCCAACTATTTCAACTGCTTGCCAGGCGACATACACATTAGAACTGCTGGTTTGGGTGTATCGAGAAGGCCTATCTAAGAGCTAGAGATTAGCCGATGATGAAATTAGGCTCCTTTTGGATTATTGAAAATATTTTGTTAAGCGCACTTTCCACCACTCAGGAATTGTGTTCTGTGAATATGAATATATTATATCGTTCTGTGATGCACTAAAGGTCATTTCACTAATATAGTACTGCACGATCCCAAGACCGACCATTTAAAAAAGACTGCCGCAACGAGGATCACCAATGATTAGTTCGTATGACCTAATCGACGTCCCTACAGTTTATGTGCCCTTCTTTGCTGGCTCATTCTACACAGCAAGCTGCGGCACGGTGATATGTTTGCACCTTGGCAGACATGGGCAGGCATATTGTGAACATATAACAGCTTTTAACAACGTTATTCCCATAAAAAGTATCGGTGACTATGTCTGGGAACAGAACGGCCTTTCAACATATGGGTTTGATCATCAATAAACTCACTAAATTTTCAGCTTCTTAGTTTCAAGGTTCTAAAACGTGTTAGTCTCTTGAAATATCTGCATTCTGAAAGTCTGGAAGCTTTACGCTCGGGATTATACACGTCCATGGATTACCACAGTCTCCCTTTACCTTCGGACCGAAAATATATTCAAAATTAACAACTTGACATGTACAAGTTCTAACGTATTAATGAAGTGGAGTTAAAGAGTATTGAAAAGGAGTAAACTGTCCTTATGTGTGTATATTTATGTGGCATTTCTTTGAGCAGATGTGATTTCGCCAGTATCCTCGACTTGTGTGACAGTGGAGAGAAATTGGTATATTTTAAAATAAATAAGAAAGTAAGAAATTAAAAAAGACAAGCAAAAACGAAAAAATCCATACTTACACATACGGTCCACATTCCGCTTTATAAACCCCGTTGTCCTCGAGACAGTAACATCTTTCAGTACACCCAATGTCCCAAAAAGTTTCTGGGGCACGGAAAACACCGAACTTGTCCGTACAACCAGCCCCTCCTCCTAAAATAAAGACAAAAAAGATATTTTAAATGACAGAGATAGGTTTACTGTAAATGGGTGTCAATTTGTGTTCATTTGCTAGTTTGTTGATTGATTGGTGTTTCACGTTGTACGCTGTAGCACTTCACTTAGATGACGACTCAGTCAGTAATTGGTGTTAAACCGCGAAGAAACCACCAACGAGATCCGCAGTCTTTTGGAAATCCAGACTTTTATACATGGGTTCAAAAGGTGGCTAACTTGACCACGTGCGTCACGGAACACAAAAACGTGTGACTAAATCTGGAGTCTTCGTGCGAAATTTGAGTTCGCTTGGACAATTAGAGGCGCAATCCAAACACTGACCCTGGAACTACAAAGTACATGTACTCAATAAAAGCCTAAGTCTAACCATTAACCTATATAAAAAACGGAAGTAGAAATAAATATCGATAAAAATATGGGAAGCCATTTATACAATGCAGAGATTCCATAGAGGATTTGATACAGGATACACCATACACGAATCTGTAATAATTATTGGAAGGTATCCTTCGGAAATACATTAACGACATAATGGACTCGTTTCAAAATGCGGAAAAAATCTTTATCGAGTTATAACTTGGCAGTTGATTATATTATAACGTAGATTAATGCAAATATCCCCTTACATTCACATTAATGACATCCACTTCAACACTAACATTGCCATAACAAATCTGAGAGAGTCAACTTTAAGGCGCCTCATGATCCCACTACAAGACCATGTGAACGCGCGCGCGATCAAAATGTTCATTTACGCGCATCGAGCTGAGATTGGTCACATGTGTTCCTTTAGAGCGGTAGTTTGACTTAGCCTGCTAGGCGTGTGTCCGTATAGCACAATCACAACTATAGTCACAATCTAAATTGCCTATCCCCAGACTCTGTGAATATATTTGATACCGGTTATCAAAGTAAAATGTTTTGTAATTATGGCCTCTATGAGGGATGAATGGTGGTTACCGGAGGAGAACTCGGACCGCAAGTTTACAGAAATGTCAATGACCGACTCGGTGGAATTCGGTCAGACAACTTCTATGCCATCTTTGTCAGCAAAGGTTAATACATTGGTGTATTAACTTTAATTTGTATTAGCCATCATGGGATAGTATAAGCCCCCATCATGGCCATGGGGTTTCAGTTCCCGCTGAAGATTGTATATTGTATTAATACTTTGGCATTTGCAATTGCAACTCACTGTACAACTTTGGTGAAATAAAAAATGAAATGAAAATAAAATGAATCTTTGAATATTAGAAACCTCTATACTTTTATCCCAGTCGACACATAATCATGTCCCATCTGATAAACATGATCAGGATGAGGTTTTGTTTTCGTAGTTTAAATAATATCCAAATCCAGTTGTTGGACTATTTTAAGACCTGCCCTAGTTAGGTAAACGTGGTCAATATAAATAAGACAAATAATGTATAGATTGTAGGGGAAAATCGCTGGCTTGTCAGATAGGTATAAATTGTTAAATTGAGTTTCACCACTTTATTATGTGGTGAGGATTTGTCAAAAACTTTCAAAGAACAGTAACCAACATCGTTGTTGGGAAAAGAAGCTTTCTAAGAAAAAGCGCGTGTCCAATCTTGGCTAATTTATATGCTCACGGTCCAGGTGCCGACCGGATAACAAAACTCAGAACCAAAATATGAATCCGAATACGGAACATCTAATCAGGTCATTGAATCCATAGTTGATCTTGAGTTAGAATTGAATGACGTTTCAGTTACCTGTTCATCAAAATACTTTGACAAAAAAGTAGCTTCAGCTTGCATAAAAAAGCGGAAGGGACTAACTCCCGATGTAGGTATTTTGAAGATCGTTCATGGGGCAAGTGTCGACTTTGTTTTAAAATCATTTTAGATCTACATTCCACCAGAAATAGTTTTCCACTTTTAGAACGTCAAATTAGAGATAAGGAAATAACAAAACTCATGGACAATAGTAATATCGTAATATATGAGCATGGGGAGTATATATCCAATGTGTTCTTCACAAAAAAATAAATATGGCGCTCACAAAAAGGTATTGAACTTAACACCATCAAAAACAATGTATGAAAAATGTAAATTATAGAGAAAAACTTAATGTATAGCTATACAACTTATAACTGAGGGTCGCTACATGCATATCTTTGATTTAAAGGACGATATTTTTTATTCTGTTCCTATTTCTTGTTCTGATCAGACATACATGAAATTTCCTTTGAGTTGAAATATATATTATTTTACGTTTTTTCCAAACGGATTAAGTTGTTTCCCAACGCAATTTACTAAATTGTTGGAAACAGCTTGTGCGACTTTAAGAAAAAGAAGTTTTGTGTTGTCCTATTATATTGATGAGAGATTGTTGATAAAAGCAGAAATAGACAAGATTGTGAACATTATGCTTTAGAAAGTCTGAGGATATATCATGATTTTAGTTTGTTGTACACTCTGGGAAATCAATACTTAGCCCTCACCAACAATATATGATTTGGCTTTATTCTAATTTCTACAACGATGCCATTGACCCAAAAGCAACTACCCATCATGAATTTTCCATTGGCTGAAGTTTGTCCTACAGCTAATCTTAAAGGGTATATACATCGACCTAAAAAACGAGGAAAATATGATTCACTTTTCATTTCATTTCAAAAGTCACACAAACATTTGTGTAGAGACAGTATCTCTAGATATATTCAAAATGTGTTGTAATCGCCTGGGATAGATGTCACTCAACATTCTAGCCACAGCACCAGGTTATCGCAAACGTCTGCAGCTTTGGCCAGGCGAGTATCTGTTAACCATATTACCCAGTGATTGTGCTGGTCGAACGAAAACATCTTTATAAAGTATAACAAAACATATGTTACACACCTTTAAGCCATAAGTCTTTGTGTATTTGAAGGTTGTCACAAATGTGAACTTACTTTAGTTAATATGTGACCTTTTAATGCTATCCCAACTCGATTTCTTTCAACGTGGAGTTAGGAAATCAAATTGACAATAAGCCACTGTGGTAATGCTAGTGTTTTTTTTAAATTGATGTTAGCTCATTTCGTGATGAATAGAACATCTATTTATATTTGTCTTGGTGTGATTCTTTCGTCATAACCATGACCCTTTCAAGTCTCACATCTTTCGGGAGGTAGAATTTAACAATTAATCGAGAACAGTTAAACACGTTTGGTGGGAACTTAACCATCGATCGGGGGGAGGGGAAGTACCAGGAAAACCCACCTTAATGGTTCAATGTCACTCGGGGTTCAAGTCTGAAGATTTTGCTGGCAGGCGCTCTCTCTCACATGGTCTCTCTGTTCTGAACTTCCATTGGTAGAATCCCAAATCAAATTCTAACTTACGTCTCGTTAAATGGTAACATTTTAGCCGACGGTATAGCCATGAAATGTTGCCTCGCACAACCGGAAACTGCTATCGACCAATCTAGTAGTTTGTTCCCAACATCGGAAGTTGTTAATTTTCCGAACGTGATTGGCTAAACCGGACAAATGTGTCAGACAATTGAAACGGCTAACATCATATTGACCCATAATATGTTTGTAGCGATAACGATGTGTGATTAGCTAGGTGATAAGTGGTAAGATTTGTTTGGTGTGCGTGTTAGGTGGTCATTTTCCTGATCCATTCGGTAAATTACATGCAGGAGTCCATGCTCTGACATTTAAATATGGGACCTTAAATAAAATTGATAAAATAAATGAGCCTGTTGGTAATGTTCTGCAGTTACTATCATAAATCTCCCGATAGATCTGTTTTATCTCTTAAGACCTTTCGTTACGATGTCAAATATGTTGCCAGATTCAAACTTGTGATGCAATGACCTAATAATCGAGATGCTAGCCTAGCATGCTAACTGTCAGTCAGTTTAAGATAACGTTGGCAATACCGTGGCAGAATTGATCAAGACGCCGTATGAATACTTGGTATCTCCTGACAAAACAATGTACTTCGTTCAAATGTCCAATATTCAGGTCCATTTAGACAGTCCTGTTTGAAAGCCTGTTCTATGTAACGACTGAATCAGATGCCTACTTACCTGGTCTAAGACAACTGCTACGTGGTCCACAGAATAATACTTTAATACTTTATCAATTATTTCTGCTCTACGAGAGAAAGATAGACCCAGGATATCAACAGTTGTTAAATAGTAAAGTTTCTGTTTAAAAAAACTGTATATTTTACAGTTAAGCTTTCACTTTGGCCAATCTGAGTTCGTTTGAAGAATCATTTCAAGGCCCCTTTTTAATTTACCCAAGGCCTTGGGGGACAATGTTTGTTGTCTTAGAGATGCGGGGTGCAAGTACTCGTATAAGATAAATGACTTGAGCTAAGCATTATATAAATAAGATATTTTATCGGTCAATATGTCACCTCGTGTTTTACCAGCTGAAGTTAGGTATTTTCATTTGTCATCCCAATAGAATGGCTTAACAATGAAAATGCCGTTGCTTTCATCACATCAATGTGGGATGATGCCGTCCGTAGCGCGGTACAATAGTGATGTAGCTGTAGGGACATTTAACACCAGGTGGTCCATGTTAAACCCGGCAATGATAAAACCATATGCGCCGACCTTTGCATGTGCTGCCATTCCCACATAAGATACTGATTGCGACGAATGGCTAATCGACGTGCTTCGAATCATAGAATCTGTGAACAAAACAGACCCACGGGTGCATGGAAGCAGATACTTTTTGTTACAAGTGTGGACCTTTGATGAATTTTATCCTCAAGACATACTGTTTCATCCAAACAGAAATGGTTAAAGCATCCAGATTGCCTGATGACCGGCCTTGTTACTTGTTATCAAATGACGGACAACTGTTTTTGCTCAAGCACAAGGCTTCTCAAACGTCTCAAGCTAAACAAAGTCAGTATCGATTTGTAAAAAAAAATGACCGACAAACCAAAGGATAACCACTCGGAGAGAACCTAAGTTAATGTCCCCTTTTTTAAGACATTGTCAGTATTTTACCGTGTTGATGCCTCTAGGTCCTGCTGTTTGTAATCAGTAGGGTTAATGCAAACTTAATGGCTTTACTTCTCTACATGATTATACCAGCCATGATACAGAGGTATCATTGATAGGTCGGAGGCTATATTATAAAATATGCAATGTAGATAGTCTTCAAATTGTATGGTTATACGAGCCATGATACAGAGGTATCATTGATAGGTCGGAGGCTATATTATAAAATATGCAATGTAGATAGTCTTCAAATTGTATGGTTATACGAGCCATGATACAGAGGTATCATTGATAGGTCGGAGGCTATATTATAAAATATGCAATGTAGATAGTCTTCAAATTGT
>JARFOD010153280.1:0-12382 GCA_031763545.1 Mopalia muscosa | reverse complement strand
TGTCCCCTCTTAGACCCTTTTCTTCAAACTATCTTAACAGTGTGGGCGTCAAGATCCATTCATGGATCTCTTGTTTTATATACAGAGATTAAGATCTCCTAATTAATTGTCTCTAAGGTTTGTCTAAAACAGGAGATGATGGGTCGGTGTTAATTAAATGACAATCCTGTGCCAGTGTAAAGATTTCTTACAAATAGGCCTTTATATATTTTATTGTAGAAAAATACTATTTTGCTTGCCTGCACCCGGATTCGAAGTCTCTCATCGTTGACTGCAATTCGGCTAGATGTATACCAGTTGGACTGAATTTCTGCAGGGGTTTTATCCACTGACCAATGCTTAAAGGTACGTTTGAATTTCTTGTATTACTTCAGGCTGTATTGTGTTTCCTTATATCACTTTATTAAATTGATTGCTCATGGATATTGGCACTCCCAACTTTTGCACTCACCACATCATATGTGTTTAATACTTGGAAGAAAAAAATAACAGGATAAAAAAACTAGATCTTTTGACATATTTGCAGACATGTGACCGGCTTTTGGTGACTAATGTATTGTTTTTTTAAAGGTTTTATACGAGAACCGCGTGTGGATAGGGACATGAGGCCGCGAACAGGATACGCGAGGCGAACTGTCTCACAGTCCGTTATTCTCTTAACGTGGGCGATGTGACGATCAGAAAAGGTCTCTCAGTCAAGTCGCCTGGATTCGTAGTGAATACATGTGGCTGTGTACAATCCATACATGCCGTTAAGCTGAATATAACATATACACGGTAAGTGGAATGTGATTTTATTCGTTGTTTGCTTCTTATAAAAGTCGAAATGCATGCATTACTTTCTTTACGAATGTTTTTTATCCTTATATATCCCCATCTTAAAGATAAATATACAGTCATGAAGAATTTCTCATTATTTCTTTACCGGTTTGGAGTTGTTTTGGGCCTTATGTTTAACTTTTCAGTGGAAATTCTCATTCTCATTTATTTTACCCAGGAGTATTTCTTTGAGTAATCTGTCTTTAATTTGATCGATGTTCAACGCTGCCCTTTTCATTAGTAGCTGCCTGCTGATAAATGCCTTATTGCTGTAGTAGCTGTTATACACTGTGAATGGTGTGCTGGTATTTTGACATTTCGTAGGTCTATTTTGAATATTAACTTTAGCCGTGTCTCTACACACAAGGCTAACACTGTGCAGGTTATATCTGATTCGTTATCGACCAGCCACAGGGGGTTTCGATGAAGATAACACTAATTCTTCAATATAGGGGTCAAACACGTTCGGCTACTAGTCCTATCTGGTTTATTTTAATAATTTTCCAAAAATAAATTAACTACGTACGTATATCTGTCATTCTGATAACTGATAAAAACTTTTTCAACAGCCAAATGAATGCATTATAAAGTCATAACGGGTTTATCATATACACACTTCTTAAATTAATTTGTTGAAATAATACAACACTACAAAGGTATGGTGAATATTTCTCATATGAGTATTACCATTACGTATACATGCCTTACAGTGTTTATTACTGTACATGTATTGGACTATGACACACACCACCATTTAACGTATAGCAAAAGTCCATCAAGCTCTATATCTACATACAATGGAGAATCCGCATCTTGGCAATCTTGGCTTTCATTGTTCAGCCACAAAATAAACTTCAAGCGTTGATAGGGAGCGTTTTCATATCATTGTTAATGTTTTATTTTCCCACAATACATTTGTGATTCATCCAATTCTCCCTGCATTTGACGTTTAAGAGATATACGTAGTAAGACGTTAAGCATGACCTAGTTAACCAAAACTGTGTCAAACTACTGCACCTAGATGCTCAGCCAAGCGAGCCTATCGCACTCCGCTCTCCGTAAACGGCACTTTATTAGGAAAACAACATAACATGCGCGTCAGTCATATTGTATATTATAGAAGGCCTATTCTTCTTTGCTTCCCGTGCTTACGTCATCGATTGATAATGCTACACAATCATACGGCTTGTATGAATGACAGTCGGTTTTATCATTTCATAATAAGTACTCTATTCGGTTATATATTTGTCATTGTGTCGGGACAATGACAAATTTTCACACATAGTTACCCAACCTATGGATCCCCTTCAAATAAGATCTTGCACAATGTCGACGAATAATCTCACTCTTAACAAAGAAAACTAAGGATGCTTTCTTTTATTAACACTGAGCGATATCATTTTTAACCTGGCATGCACATAGGGCCTACTAATCTCTCAAATGTTTTGACCCTTTAAAATAACTCAAATTTATATAAAAAAAATACATGATCTCCAATGTGCCATGCATCGTATTTAGCTAGCTCCTCGTCAAGTCGTTTGACACATGCCTGCATGTTAATGACACAAACAAATTATTGTGAACTTGAGGCCCAACAGAGAAGCGATTATCTAGAAATAAGAGCATATCTCAACACTATATTAACTTGATTAAGTCTATGTTAAAATTGTCCAGTTGTATGGATACACGTTAATGTATAGTTGATAACGTTAGTATGTTTTTCATATATATAGATGTTGGGATCATAAATATTTAGTCAAATTCAACCGGATTAGCTTGAATACGATTTGAGATAGTATATATAACGATATACTTGCTGTCCACTTTAATACAGAATTAGATAAATTGGCAGTATACAGAGACTACTAAGACACGGACTATAGCCTTCTTCTTAACAATGTGTGTCCGGAATGGCGTCACCTGTCTAATACCTGCGATTAGTATATAGATAGATACTATAACCCAGGTAATACTGACATGAAGTCGTGATTTGATATGCGTCATAATCGTTTTGAGGCTGTATTTTGTATAACACTACCGGTATCAAATAAATCTTGAAAGAAATATGTTAAAACTGCAGCGTGGCCATAATCACATGTAATGTATTTTATTCAACAAACCTTATTTACATCGCCGTTGACGGGCAGAAATATATATACGATTTTTCCATTCATCTATATATTGCCTAGTTTCTATTCAGTGGCATTTAGAAGTTGGATGAGTGACATATAAGGCAAGAGTTATATACACCTACGTGTATAACTTCTTCTTAAGTGACGACGATCAGTGCATATTTATGTTAACACCAGTTTTAAGCCGATGGCAATTGAGTTGAAGACTGTCAGCATTAACATCATGTTAAAGTGGATGGTTTTGTTAAAATTTCGTAACATTTAACGTCAAATATTTCTATGACGTTTCAAAAAAAAAATATTATTACGTTCTTAATTTAATTAAACGATAACATTGTCATAAGTTTTAGAAAGCGTAAAGACCATCAAATTAGCCTTTTCATAAAAATATAGTTTTTCGTTAAAACATCTATTGAATATTTGAATAAAATATTAACACCAAAAAAACACTAAAGGATTAAATGAGGTATATTCCACTTTAAAACTGGTCTAATTCGTGCCTCTTTCGTGAATATCATGAATAATATAGGCCTACAACTGAGCTACGAAATACAAGGTGACCCAACACTGCCCTCATTCAACAGAAATGTTAATTGTGAGAAAGGAATGAATCACACAGCGAGTCGCTAATCCGAAGTTCAGAGTTCAATTTAACAATCCTGCAGGCCCCTGGATCGACATGACATCAACTTAATGCGGTTAAGAGTTGTTATTTTATCAGTTCCACATACTGCAGAAAACACCATGTGTTAAGAGTCTGGTACAGTCAAATCGTGCGGTCAATGAATCATAGTGTAACGTGACTTTGAGTTGATTCCACACGTGCTCTCTGGTATTAGTTTATTCTTTGCCCTATATTAACAACCCATAAAAATACGTCCAATACAAAGGATCACAACGCATGGCCACTTTTGACTGCATGCCAATTAATAGAAATAATTAATTTTTTGTTGATTATTAGCTTAGCTATAATCCTCTGCCATATTATGATTATATAATTTAATTATATTATACCACAATATCAAAGTCTTGTACCTAAATAGTCTTATCCTGTCTCAAAAAGACCCATCATAGCATACATGAGAAACAAACCTCTATATAAAGGGCTATAGCGGTTAAGACGAAACTTCCTTCTGTATTCGACAGGTTGTAACATTCACTCGCTTAAACATATTCATTGGCGGATTGATTCCTTATCTATGCCGAATATCTTGTTGACTAAATTTGTAACAATACTTTGTACACCATACTAATGGTCAATACCTTCTCTCGAGATGTCTGTATAGGATATAACACAATTCGAGATTAGGGTTTATTAGAAACTTGTCTCTGGGAGTTACCTAGAACACAAGATGCATGGTTCATCGAATTTAATCAATCAACTTCCCTGTGCCAGTGTAATTGCTTTTTAAAAATATATACAGACAAATATGCGTTTCGTATATGTAGTGTTTAACATCTTTATTTGAAAAAATTAATATCTTATAAACATTAGGTTAAATACATGAACGTAGTACAGGACTCCAATGCCTTTGCCTCGCTAACAATTGCATGCTCCATTGCGGTTGTTCCACTTCGGTTGATTCTGTGACAACTGCTCCAAAGGTGATCGGGACATTTAAATGCCGAATTCTGTATCTATAATAGGTTATCATACAATGTAACCTTATTTACGGGACATTGTGACATTGCCATTGGATCATTTGCTGTGGAGGTATTGTCATCATTGAAAATGTCGGACATCCAGTAAAAAAGAAAGGTGCACGAAAGCAGCTATGTAAATTACGAAGAGTGCATTAGACGGATATAGTTTCAATCATCTTTTCTGTTCCAGCCATGGGTAAAGTGACTTCATTGGTGATTGTTTTGTTCTGTGCTGGCCAGGTCAGTGTGACCTCTTCACAGGAACAAACAACTGTCAAACCATCTGAAAACATGTGCCCCAAAACAGTCAGGTATGTGCGAGGCTTAAACACGGTTTATTACTTTATTCCTTCATTGGTGAATTGTTGAATGAATCACATTTGAAATGTGCATGTAATTTTTAAGACGTTTCGTTACTTTTGTTGTATTTCAACCGGTGGGATTGAGATTTAAGGTTTTGTCAATGTTGTTGCAATAAGCCAAATAAAACTGGCACAAATAGTATTAACTATCACTTGAAAAGGGTTGAATGTTGTTATGTTAATTGTACATGTATATTTTACAGGGAGATTTTACCGACTGTGGTGAGAGAAGTGAGAACCGTCAATGTTAGGCACACTAAAAAGTGTGGCTTCCTATGGTTAAAAACCTGTTCCTCATACACGTAAGTCATTTGTTGTCACCCCCGGGCAGCTTATACTGTCTATGTTTACTGTGGGTGCTTGGTGGAAAATACGGCGGAAAACTGGGTAGAAACCCCACCAACCACACGACATAAGTCTTATCTAATGTCGAACTACATGTATGTGAACAGTGTTAACAATCGTATTCTCGCGAGAGTTCTATAGTGGACGAGACTAAGACAACTCTCGTACGCAGTGCCAGACCATCGCGCATTAATTTCCTCCAATATTTTGGGCGAAACAAGATGGACCAGGTGTATCTTAGAGTCAATGTCTCGACGTTGGAAGTAGAATTGATTTTATTTTAGAATGCATCGTTAACATTGTGTTGCCCATTCATACACCTGATGATCGACAGACGAACTCGAACCCTGGAACGGTACATCAAAATAGGATTAGTAGGTGGACACCCTGACCATAACATAATGGCAGGCGACCGTAATTATGGACATTCTGGTTTAGAGCCGTCTCAAGCACAATTAAATTCTTACCGCTTAGCAATGGAGAAACTTGTATTTTCCAAATAACAGGGCCTCTTCACATTTTAGTTGGCTTACCGTTTCATTGTGTATACCTAAATGTAAGAGTTTCTCCATGCTTGAAAACACATCTATAGTTTAAGTAAAATGCCGACGTTAAACACCAATTCGTCAATCAGTCCTATTTTGGGGAGTATTATGTTTGGACTTTAAACACGCACCAATAATTGGCATTTGAACATATCTGAATAAAGTCAGTGTTCTGTTTTTCATAAACTGTGCCTATAGTGACATATACTACTGATTGGTTTTTAGTAATATAACCATTGTTTTGTCAGATGTGCTGGTAATTTTCCAGACATCAGTTGTGGACTCCGCATTCAGAATAATGCTTAACAATGTAGTCCGTCACATAGTTTCTGTTTAATTTACTTTTTTATCATTATTGTTTTAATACAGTTTGTCATGAGTTTTATGGTAACCGTTTTGTTCCGTATTTCGCCATGCCAGTTTTTCACAAGTTGTATAATACCTTGCATTAGGTCACGTGTTTTATAGTACCATTTTTGTTAAATTCCACATTTTATCATATTAATTGGTAATATAATTTGTACCGCGGTAACTGTAAGTTGGTCCTTTGTTCAAGACCTTCGAATAATTTATGTTTTAATTGGATTCAGATTGGGGACTAAGACCCATACCAGAACCTCCTACACAGTTAAAAAATCTACCATCTACGTGTGTTGCAATGGTACTAATTCTAATGGCGGGTGTGTCAGTGGTAAGTTTTACTATTGATTTTTTTCTCATGTGTATGCCTGTCAGGTTGTAGAGTTTCTAATATATTATACAGTCTACAAGCTACAAATATATGTCTTTAATGTGTATGAAAACAAAGATGTAAACTAAACTCATGCATGCCAAAAAACGCATCTTCCTAGAAAAAAAATTTGAAATATTTTTCATTTGGCTCAGAAGTGACGGAACACACCTCATGACTTGTTTGAGTTTGTACGAAAAAGTAGGCTTTTGAAGAAACCCTTAGCCCGTAAGTCAACCGTCGTTTGAGTTTCATAATATCCCTGATACCTAAGAATTTCTGCAATACTGGTCATTCAGTTATAGGTCATTTTGAAATCATGCTGATGAAGAAAAAACATTCAACGAATCGTTTCTTAACGCACGGAGGCAAGTCCGTTCCGGTTTTAATCAAATGACCAATTAATTACTGCAGAATGCGCCAGCAAGCTTTTAATGTTTTTTCTTACAATTCACAGGTTCACAAAAATGCACCATTCCCGGTAAATTTGGACCGAATTGTGACTACAATTGTGCCTGTGACATGAACCACACGCTGCCAGAGGTATGTGATGACGTCACCGGCTATTGCTTCTGTCTCGATGGTTATGATGGACCTGGATGTAGCAAAGGTAAACTGCACTCTTATTGACTTCTTTAACAGACTTAGGCCATAAACAAGTTTATATAATGCATTTTGTTGAGCACCAGTTATTAAAAAAGGTTTACTTACGCTTTTAACCACTGTCACCATTTGACTAATGGGAGCCCTCCGACTAAAGGCAACATGGTCCAATCATAGATATACCGACGAAAATATTAATTTACCAGCAGCAAAAAAACACTTTCTTGTTAATGGTTAGATTGGTGTGCATGGCCAATTTCTTTTGCAGTACAGAGCTGCATTATACACGAAATACGTTGAACACAGCGTAAATGCCATGCAGTCAATAAATAGATCGACCGACCACCTATCAACTAATCTTCCAATGACACATGTCCCATTCAACCAATTCAGCTGATTCATGGCAAAAACACCACTGTTCAGCCAACAACCAGAGTGTACAATTGAAGGTACAAGGGTATTGTAGGAAGTTACATCTAAGCACATTGGTCTATATGTCTTCCTTCTCCTTTTTTTGGTTTTTTTATAGGCACTATATACCTTGAATGCGTAACCGTTTTAAAACTTGGCGTATGTTGTGTCACTCTGTGCATATGAGCCCATTTTCAAAGAAATAAACACTTTCACGGCTAAAATATGTATTTATCTGTTTCATTTCAGTTGCAGACCAAAACAGCACTGTTTATAACGATTATGACAGCCTGGTGAACGACACGGATGTTCTTGAGTCTTCCCATGTAGACAGAGAAATAGCAGGCGGAGGTGACGTAATAACACGTGCAGTCATCGCTGTCATCGTCGTCAGTATTGTTATCATCATTGTGCTGATTGTATTCTGTTGCTGGAGACGTAGGTTGAGGTGAGTTTTGACACGTGATGATGTTATAACCCGATATTCGAGTGGTACACCCTTTTTAGAGTTCTAGCAAATCAGCAACTCTGGAATAATATACATAGCAACAAAAGGGAGTTATTTGCTTGCAATGTATGGCAATGTTGTCTGTTGTCGTGGTAACTACAAACATCTAATGAAGCTCCAGGTCATTCAATTAAAGATAGCAGAAAAATTAAACCACGCAAACTAATAACGGATGTATCTGTATATAAAAACAAAGATAATTGTTTAGATCCATTTTAGAATTGTATTGATCTCTTACGTTCTTGTTTCAGGAGAAAAGGTGTATCTAACGGCTCCACAGTTTCCGGTAAGTTTCTACCTGTCTATATCAGCGACTCAGAGACGACTTTTTTTAACTGATAATTTCGTTTTTGGCCTACCAATTTAGATCTTTGTAGCATTCTGCAAGTAGAGTGGTGAACAATGTCTGATGACAATATAAGCTATAACAAGAGTTATCCCTCATCCTTACAACAGTTGACTCCATAGACCCACTGAAAGGGCTTAACTACTTTTTTTGTCATCATTTTTTAAACAATTTTATTGTTCATTTTCAGACGATTTCGTAGTGTCTTTAAATCCTATGACAAACACAGTGGAGATACATCCAGCCAATCCACCAACCGCTGTCCAGTCATACCCCGAGGTACCGTCACCGGGGGCCAACTATTACGTGACGCCTGAGGAGGTTCGAAAACGTAAGAAGGAACAAGAAGCGTTTACTTCCGATGAGACGCAAGAAAAACCTTATGATTATGTGGAAATGCGAAGTGTAAGCGGTGCTAGATCAAGTCCCACAACATCAGAAACTGTCGAGTCACCTAGTTTCAGTTCTAGTTTTACGTCTAGTATGTCCAGGAGGGCTTTAGAGAAACAAGCTCAGGAAGGTAGACAGTCATTAGCCTACGCCAATCTCCCTTCCACTGGAACCCCTGTCGTCCCATTGCCGGATTCGCCGGACACCTCTCACTATTACATGGGTGACACTGGCCGGGCTCTACCAGCTTTACCGGTGTCCCCAACCTACAGCTTGATGCGACGCCAGGAGAGTGGCGATTCAGCGTTTGATGATGACGGTTATTGCACATCGCCTACGACAGATGACCCTAGTCTTCAGTATTCTGTACCACGATACACGAAAGACAATAGGCTATCAGAACTACAAGATGACTCGAAAACTGAGAACATTTATGATTGTTTAAACGATTGTTCTGCGCCAATACCGGTGCCTGCACGACACAATAAACGAAGCATGGCACCGCCTGAATACGCCAATATCAGTAACACCATAACGTCATCGGGACCCTATGATCACGTTCCTTATAATACAACAAAAGAGATTACAGATGGGTACGATCTTGCACGAGAAACTTCTATGGCTTAGGCTACCCTATAGCTGTAGTTTGAATAATACTATCCAATTCCAAGCTGTGTTGATACACAACGGAAACATGTGCATGTGAATTCAGCTCGTAACTTTGAGCCGGTTGTTCAATTCATTTGGAGTCTTAACTCATCCACAAACAGTGGCAAATTCGCTAGTTTGACGTCCATGATTTTTATAGACCGGACATGTATATCACTAACATTTAAAATGTAAACTACACGTATGGTATATAGCGGTTACAACATATCACAACTTCAGCTATAGATCGTTGCTTACGCCTGTAGTTAATAAGAAAAGCTGTATATAACTTTTCGGGTATACGGAATGCTGTTGCAACAGATACTAAAATAAACTCCCGATAATGTAGCAACAACTGATACTGTTATGCAATGAACAGATACTGTAATAACAAACGATATTGTAATCGGCAGTCAGTCCGATGAGTGCCCCATGTATGCAGATTCAGGGGTATTGCAAAACAATAAAACTCCACTCAGCAAACTGGTTTCTTACGCCAATACAGTATTTCCACATCGTTTCGTCTTTCGCCGAAGTTGGGCTCCTGGTTTCGAAGAAGGCTAAAGACGAAGAGGAGCATCTGATCAGCTAAAAAGCACAGATATTCCGATAAAAGAGACTTGTTGGAGAATGGGTAGTGTTACATAAAAATTACCATCTACGTATTGGGTTTAACACAATGTCACCCTTATCAGCCACAATGAAATTTTCGTCACCAAGTATCTTTGTCCAAATTCTCTTGAGCTTGATGTCAGACATTGCAGATGGCATGGACGGGATAGTACACTGTGGTTATTTGTGCATAGTATTTTTACTTGAATAAACTCCGCTAGGTTCATTGGCGATGCCCAGCACATTCTGGTTGCTAGCTCAATGGCAATAGCATCGGTCATTTAAACACCATTCAAGTTGGCTTGCCCTGCCAAGGGTGCCTTATGAGTAAAATAAGCTCATTAAAGTTTATAATGCAAAACAAACAAGCAAATCCAACAAATCAGATTGGTATGCTATAATATCTGTTTTATTTTGATATTCAGCTTGCACTGATCTAAAAGATCTACAAGTGCGTGCCTCTTGTATTTTATGTTGTCTGTTAATGTACAGGGAAGTGAAGATGATTCATCGCCTTGGTTTCTCCACGTCACATAGTCATATAACCACACCTGTACATACCACTTGACATATTTTTACAGCATTTATTGATTACATCAGTATTTCAAATTATTTAATATACTTACTATGTGAGCAGTATTTTCATGTTCAATGTATTATAATTGATAAGTCGTTCTACATATTTGTTTCTGCTTTAATGAACCAACGATTTAGTGCCAAATACAGAACATACATGCTGCATAGTCTCTGATCGTGTACAATTGTCGCTAGTTTTATTAATGTTAAAATTTCACAGTCTAAATATTTGAGAAATACAATCGGAAGGTTTATATTATGGAGATCATGTTCATCATTCTTCAGATTTCAATTATATTATCTGTATATTTCCACGAAGTTGATTGAATAAAAATCTACCGCAAAAAAAATAAAAAATGAAGTAGTCAATACATTGCAATAATAAGATCTCGATTAAGGAAAGCATCTTCAAATTCTCCATCAGTTACAATCATGGCACGGCGGAATCTTATATTAATACGCTTAGGTCCCATTTACCGTAACAAATCCTGGACCATGCGTTTCCACAGAGCGACCTCAGTGAATGTTCAGTTAGTAATTCATGTAAAATTTGCGTCAACTGTGCAAACTGATTTCGGTACCAACACTCACGAAGAGTAAGCCGTCTTTTTCTACATAAAATATTCACGTAACTTGTCACATCACGTGACACTGTAAATATTATTTTATAATTGCCAACATTATATTTTCCACGAATTTTTTATTTGTTAATTCCTTAGTATATTTTAATATTTACAAGTATTGAATTTATGTGTTTATTTTATTAATGTCTGTGTTTTTTTCTCGGGCATTTGTTTAGGTGAAACTTAAACAATCTTAATTACTCTCTGGATTTAAGTATTCATTTGGTTTTTTTTCTTAGTATTGTCAGTGGGTAATAAGCTTGAGGTAATTCTTGCCATATGATTATTACACTTATTGAATATACATCCATAATTGTATATATTTTATACAACAAAGTGTTGTTTTGAATTGATTAATTCAATAATCAACAGCCCTATCTGTCCGTGTTGCCAGCACAACGTATGGAGGAAATCACCCCTAACGCTACTGGCAACAAAACAAAGCAACTCGTCAACTATCGCTATACATTTTAGGTTGATCGAAATATTATATTATTACCTCAATGGAAATGGAATTGAAATCAAATTTTACAAAACATTTTTCTGTGTTTTTATGTTTGTTTTTTTAAATGTAAACATTTTATAACTGAAATGATCGATAAGCAATGCAAGTTATTTATATTAACAATGAAATAATTGCCCTTTTAAACACAGCTGTATATTTTAACGAGAAAATTTAAGTTTCTCGGATGAATTAAATATGTTAAACCAGAAATTGTTTTTGTTGCATCTGCCTTAATTCAAGGGGTTGCTGGACCCCTGGGACGAATTGTAGACAAAAATGACAGCTTTTTTTGCGTTATATGAAACTGGTACATATATACTCTCCCAAAAAAGAAACACAACATCACAAACTAAATTTAAAACATGAATTCTTCCAAACATCTGCGTGATTGAGACATGACAACATGGTCATGTTATAATGTAAATGTCCGATAATTTAATTTAAAGGTCTTCCCAAATGGTTCATACTTAGAAAACGTATAAAAAATAGTCCAATATTCACTGAATAATTTGCAACTTGTTTCATTAAAAAATTCGTTGTACATGTGGAGAAATTGGGATTCGAACAACTGACTTCCACTAAG
>JARFOD010153269.1:0-12382 GCA_031763545.1 Mopalia muscosa | reverse complement strand
CCCCCCCCCCCCCCCCCCCCCCCCCCCCCCCCCCCCCCCCCCCCCCCCCCCCCCGGGCTCATCAAGATTTGGTTAGATTAGACTTTTAAAGAATAATGCTTTATTTTCTTGAGTAAAATCATCAGAGTAAAATCATCAGCACGGATGATCGATGTGATGAAGTTATTATCATTTGTTTTGGATATCATTATACTTTACTATATTTGACTGCGATGCAACAAAATATAATAGAAACAGCTTTGGGGAAGAGATGTTTGAGTAAATAACAAGCTGGAGCTGCACCAATGCTTACACTCACCACATTATGTTTGAAGCTAAAGCGTAGTTCAACATCTTACAATAAATCCATTTTTGTACAAAACTTTATTTTTTTTTTAGAATACAAATTCATGACATCAAAAGGATTTTAAAAATTCTTTCAAGAGAGAAAAAAAAAAAAATCCATTTTAACAAGCAACTGTTGTGCATGCGCCAATTGCAAAAACGTACAGACTCAGCAATATGATTAGCTCTAAACAAACGATGATATAGGCATGATGGTTATATATGACACATGTCTTGACACATACCTGTCCAAAAGTAAGTGATGTAAATATTCTCATACATCAATTAAAATTAAAAAAACAGTGGGATTCAAATTTGTATTTTGTGTCCGATTAACCCGACAAACAGCATCTAAAATAAAACATTGTTAGCATCGCACAAATCATAAACAATCAAAATATCGCATGGAGCGATAGTGTTTCGATGAACAGAACAAACAACATAAGACTTGTACATTAAATAAGGTGATAACAGAAAAGAATGTGCAAAAACAAGCACACGTTTGCGAACTCATTTGCTATAGGCACCAAGCAGTTTAGGGAGTGTCTAGCTCCTTTGTTTTGTTTTCTACAGATAGGGGTAGAGCAGCTACCATGAATAAATAGCAGCCCTTGCATATTGGAAATCCAGACAACTCAAACCAAGGTTATAGTATTTTGCAAATAAATCATGTTTGTACACTTATTAAATATTAACAGCATAAGAGTACTTTCTTAACTGGGATTTCAATGATCTCAAACAAGACTCACATACACACCAACAATCATAACCATCCTACTAGCACACTGGTAAAATGCTACCAAACATTTTATAAAAGTATTCGGGAAAAGAAATTAAACAATGGAAGCCTAACAATAAAGTTAAGCCACTTTGAGTGTGGTATTTCTCCACAAATCAGAGAGGTTCACTCAAACATTAGTGTGTGATTCAAAGACGCACTCAACTACAAAATTTAACATATTAACTTTGATCTCTTGTTACTTTCAGCCATAACTCATGTTGTGTTGTACAGATACAAACAGCAAAATAATACTGAAAGTGAACAATACGAGTATTCCTGTAAAAAAAAATTGACCAAAAATCTTGTATTCACTGCTAGTGATATCAAATTTAGACGTTTGGAGAAAATTCCAGGAGACTGCAAACCGCAATAAAGAAATATACAAAATATTGTTAAAAGTCTAACTGTAACAACACAAGGAGGTGTAATAGTTCTTGCCTTTTTTGTGGAGGGAAATAAATTTAACTGAAGATTCAGAGACATTCAGGAACTATCACAAGATTTCAAATTTAATTTTGAGGAGTTGCAATATCAAGTGGATATTATAAAGCTTTGTGAGAATGCGTTTAGTGGCTGTGCTTAAAGTCATTAAGAACCTTCTCCGCCGCAGCTGCTTGAGGCTGGGTTTGTCAGATAACCATGGGAAGAGCTCTTACAGCCTAGCCAATGAAAAGCATCCATTAACTTAGAGGTTTCTTGTCTTATATCTTCTCCCAAACGTGGATTGATAATGAGAAAATTACAGCCAAATGGCATTATAAGACATTTGACAATCAATATTATAACCGATTGACCGCTGTCTCACAAAGTGCCCTGACCCTGGTGGGTAAATTAGTAGCGCTTTATTCCAATTTAAGAAATGAAATCATTCATTAATAATTCTTTCCTAAGGTAAAGACCAAAACAGTGTTCACACATCTGAACCCTTTTGAAACAACACAGCTTTATATAGGACGGTATTGCCAGATTAAAAACATATCTACTTGACGCTTAATAAGCACAGACAGGAATAACAAAATAATCCTAACATTCAGCACCTACCAGACCTCACTATCATTAACATTCAAACACATTTACTGGTAGTGATAAAAGCTTTGTGTGAAATGTGCGGGTGTAGCAGCTGTGACATTTAATTCATTTTAAACCTTCTCAACCATATATCTTAAAACCTAAATGCAAAAAAAAGAGAGACTTTTCTATGTTATTTATTTGCACCTTATAACTTTGTCTTGAGTTGACCTCAAACTTCAATAACTCATGTGAAAAATCAAAGATGTTGAATCAATCAATATTCCTCTACAAGATTACAAACACAATGTGACACACACACACACATTATAAAGGCCACCCTATTGTAAGGAATAAAGCACACATAAGAAGACATTCCCATCACTACTCATTGTCTAGTATGTATAAATTAAGAAAATACAAATTTAAAAAATTCGACAGACAAGGACAGTCATTCAATTTCATGGTTAGTGAATGTGAAGAATTTGTAATAAGCTAAAAATGAATCGAATGAAATCCTATGTTTTCAGTCGTACAAAATAACCAATGTTTCCTTTGAGGAGAAATCTCTTACTTTACATATCACATGTATTATCATTAACAAAGGAATCTACACACCTTCAACTCTGATAAATTCTGAGATAATAGAAAACAAGAAAAGGCTACATTGAATGTAAATTTATTCAAATCCTGACCTTATTAACACAGATCTGTATTACAAAGATTTGAAAAAAGCAACTAATAGAAACAGTTACAAAATAGCACAGACAAAGCTTTAAGCTAGAATTGCCCATGGAAAAGCAGCACAATGTAATTTGTTTTAACTGCAAATTCAAAGCCTTAGCCAGGCTTATAATTATTTTTTCATATATATATATATTTACACATATATATACAATTATATTTATTCATATTTCCCATTGAAACTTCAAAGCCCAACTGTTCCTTAACCACATAAATGACTATATAATGATCAAACAAGAGTTACTGAAAGTTTGGCATCAAACAAATTTGGTTCATACGGACCTCCATACAATAAACTGTTTCTATACCAATCTCCTCCAAATCAGCAGATTGTATACCCTGGTTTGAACGGCCAACAAAACACATAGGATACACACACTATACAGGCGCCAATACTGAATCCACTATAAATTAGCACTATTAAGCTTCATGGACCAGACGGCAATTTACTTGGTGATAATTTCAAGTTTAAAGTTTGTGAAGGATTCCTGCAGAATATCAGTGTGTTATGCGGCTCATCGTACCATTATTTGTCATACATGTATGTTTATATGCGGCTCAATCAAACCACTACTTGCTATGTCTGCATGCAGAAACAAAACTTGTCCATTAGAACATATAAGGGACATGTTGGTAAAGCTTTTTGTTAAATAACTACACCCATCTGGTCACATAACGAATACTAAAGGCCAGTAAAGCTTTCTGACACAGTTTCACAATGACCAATTAAATATGTAACACTGGGCACTTTATGCAAAAGAGGGGGCACAATATGCAATTAGTTGATACTACATGCGAATGATTAGGCATTATTTGCAAACTTCAGGCATATAAGTAATGTGCTGTCTGAAGACATAATGGCACGTTATCAGACTCCTCACTGACATGATGTAATATGCTATGTATGAAACCAAGGATCCTTAATTCACCAGAAACCTCCCAAATATACTCTGTTGTTAACATACTCTTAGCCAAAGTCATTTCCAAAGCGAGGATTAGACCTCAAGCACTATTAATACAATGATAGGAAAAGATATCAATATAACAGGCTTCACATTATAGGCACAAATACCAATCGACAATAAGCATTCTATGATTTCATGATATTTAAACTGGTTGTCCAGAATTCCTCTCAAATCATCAATATCCTTTCTTTTTGTTTACAGTACAGGTTTTATCCATGTGACGATTAGTGAATACAATATAAACAATTATGGGTGTACAGAGACCATCACGACCATATATTAAAGGGCGGCATGTGATCATGACTTTAAGCAGAAGGCAATATTCAAATTGTATGACACATTTAAATTCCAAGTCTTATCCAATCAGACGTCAGCAGAGACTTGGAAATCCTTATCTGTATCAGTAGAGCGAAACTGGTGCAGACTGATACTGGCTTTTGTTAAGCATGTGTCTCCCCTATAGGGTGAAGATGTGGCCATGTCATCACAACTCTGTGAGGACATCATTCGATCATTGCACAGAGAAAATCGGCCCCTCATCACACCAACAGGGGTTTTAATACGCCTTTTGATTTTTTCCCTGGGAGTCAAGTCTGCCGAGTCTACTGAGAGATTATGATTGTCTCCTCTTTGGTTTAACAGTGTAGCACTGGAGGATCTATTCATGTCCTGCCCAGAGACTGATAGTGTCGTGGGCCGGTCCACTACCTCACCAGAGTAAGTCCCTTCATAATTTTGGTAAGCAGGTGCAACATTACTAGGACTAAGATCTGAAATACTTTGAGAAAACGCTTGGTCGTTTCTAACTCGGACAACTGCTGGCTGACCACCATTGGCTGTCTGTAGTTTAGCAACTCCTACCTCTGCCATACCCAGTCTGTGTTCTGCTAACCTATGATTGTCTTTACTCTCTAAAGTCCCATTGGACATGGACAGAGATGTGGGTCGGACCACAGGCACCCCATTCAGGATACACACTTCAGTTTGTCGAGGGTCTCGTGCATCAACTGGTTGGGTAGTTGTTAGATTAACAGCTGGTTTACATCGTTTGCTAGATGGTTTGCTCTCTACAGGCTGATTGGAGCCTGCTTTGTGGTGTTTACCAAATGCTAAGTGGCTTAGTTTTAATCCAATCTCTCTTGGTTTAAGCTTAGAAAACAGTGATTTGTGTTTATGTTCATTGTTGTTAGTTTTACTGTGGTTGATGATCAGCTGACTGTTAGGGACTGTGGACTGAGTACGTACAGGTAAAGGTTCACTGTGAACAGGGTTCTGCTGGTATGCAATTGGACGAGTACGATGAGGGCTCAGGTGTTCGTTTTGAAGTAATGAGCTTTCAGGTGCGTCTGTCACTGAATCCAATATAGAATCTGATTGCTGGTTGGACGTTTGGGGCGGTGCTGGTTGAGTGACCATATCGATTTTGGTTGTTTTGGAGGTCTTGGATGAGACCAAGGTATTTCCAGAAATTGTGAGTTCTTCGTCACTGCTCTTGTGTGTGTTTCTCTCTACTATAGGATTCCTTCCCTGTTGTTGCTGTGAGGCCAGATTAGATTTGTTCAAGTTAACATTATGTGGCTTAGGTAGTGGCTCTGATTCAGATGAGGACATTAACATAGTGTCTGTTGTTGATGTTGATACACTATGCTCATTAAACCACGACTCTCTCTGCGGGTTGTCAGAATCTCTGTGGTTTCTACCTAACAAAGGGGCACTACTGTTCTCCGATGGTTCACTAGGGCTTAGCTCCTCCTGGGGCACCACTTGTGGGCTTGATGAAAGACCACTGGAAATTACATGTGTTGGGCTCTCTGGTTTGTCTCCAATATTGTCCAGGGCAGTGCTGTTCAATGTGGGTGTTACACCTGCAGAATTACAACAATAAACAAAACAACATTTTAGTCAAATGTTCTACAGTATATCCAAATACTGTTGGTCCTCTCAATTGGTGATAAACCCCATAGTAAAAGTTAAGTCAATAAATCTGTTTGGAGAAAAACTGAGACGGATAAGAACTTCAAAAGAAAAACAGCTATGGTTGTGCAAAAGAATACCTTTTATGCAAACAAGATAGTTTATGATAAATATGAGAGAGAGATTTGTTTTTATTCAATTGCAGCATGCCATGGAGCCAGCTTTCCTATAGTCACTGATTGTATCCATCAAATTCTCACATTAAATGCGTCTTACTAGGCAAAAAAATGCTTTTTTGAAAATATATGCCCATAATCCCAGTCAAATCACCTTTTCCTACTTTTGTTTAAGAATTTTTTTTTTCTTCAAAGCACCAAAGAGTAAAAGTTATGGTGTTTATCCCCATTTTGGTGCAATATGCAATGTCGGTCAAATTTGTTGTGAAACCTAGTGAAATACAACCACATCTATGGTATTAACAGAAAAAGCAAAGTTTGAAGTTAATATCTGAATTTGAGTGATGGCCATTTTTGTTTGCAGAATAAAATGAAACGCAATCCCATCGGTTTCTTAACTGGGGGAAACTTTTTTTAAAGTTTAAAATATATTAAATTATGTAATTGCTGTCATTTTGCTATGCAAAATTTGTAGAAATTAAATTCCAGTATTGTCTTAATGGGGGAAGCTACCATAAAAGTTTCAAGTTACTCAGTGAATTTGTTCTCAAAATTATCATGTAGGGATAAATATTGAAAACTTATGTAATGGGGACCAAATTGCTTTGTGCCATTTGATGAACTGCAATCCTATCCTATATCTTAGTAGCAGAAAGCTAGCTTCCAGGTTTCAAGTTAATCTGTGAATTTGATCTAAAAATAATCATGTTCAAAACACATTGGAGTGAACATGGTAAAATGATGCATTGGACGTCATTTTGTTTTACAGAATTTGTTGAAATTCAATCCCATATGTTGTTTAAAATAAGATCAGACTATATTTCAAGTTTCAAGTTAATCTGTGAACTTGTTACAGAGTTATAGTGTTCACAACATATACAGTAATGAATATTGTAAAATAATGCAATGACGGCCATCTTGTTTTACAGATTCATTGTCTTAAAAGCAGAAATCTTCAAAGTGTAAAGTTAATGCATGAATTTATTCTCTACTTGTGTTCACTGCATACAGGCATGAATATTCTAAAATTATGTAAAAACGGCCCTTTTGTTTTACAGAATTTGGTGAAATGCAATCCTATCTGCCCCCTTAACAAGAGGAAGCTACATACCAAGTTTGAAGTTAATCCGTAAATTTATTCTCTACTTAATGTGTTCACAACATGTACAGACATGAATGCTTAAATTATGTAATAATGGCCATTTTGTTTAATAGAATTTGGTGAAATGCAATACCCATCCATCGACTGAACAGGAAGAAGCTACATACCAAGTTTGAAGTTTATCCGTGAATTTATTCTCTACTTATTGTGTTCACAACACATACAGGCATGAATATGCTAAAATTATGTAATAACGGCCATAGCGTTCAACGCAATTTGGTGAAATGCAATGCCATTTGTCATCTTAACAAGAGGAAGCTATATACCAAGTTTGAAGTTAATCCGTAAATTTGCTTTCAAACTAGGGAGTTCACAAACATTTGTGACGGACGGAAAGACGGGCACCTACTACAGTAGTGGTCTACAATAAATAACTACATGATCTGTTCGGAAAAATGTAGTACTCGCTGTTGCCGTTGTCGGTGGTCCAAAAAGGTAGAAATAACGTTTTGAGCACACATTTATTTGCGTGTTCTATTGGGTTAATCCGCAACTGACATGGAAGTGGGCTCCTGTGAGTACTGTAATATCACATTTTGTCATTCCCATAAACAAGTTGCTTGGATAAACGTCACTTGCTATTGCCCAACAGCAGAAAGTCTTTTACAACTTGTCCCTGGATGGCCAATACAGTGAACTCTTACTTGCCCAGCTCATATTACTGGAAATTAAGGAACTGGTTTACCGTGGACAACCTTAAACACAGAGACTAGGGTAGGTGCCTAATTCCATAATTCACCTTAATCAGCCCGCTTCTTTAACATGGTGCATACCTTTATGTCTGATGTCGTTAGCCCAGAGTTGTGCCATTTCGACCAGTCTCTCCTCCACACAAAGGGCTGTTAACCTGGCCTCTGCATCACTATCCCAGCAGTCGTCTATCGTCTCTTTCAGGGCCCGGATAGCCTGGGAACCAAATAAAACAACACAAGTCTAGCACTCAGTTGAGAAGTATTTAGGTACCCCTACATAAAATAGATTAGTGTATGTGGAAAATTCATGCATAACAAAAAAACTGTACTGCTGTAGATTAAAATAAATTTAGAACAGTGAATTTAACACCAAAATTGTCAACACACTCTTTAATAAAATGACACTTACAAGCGGTTTATTTTAATGGTTATTAGCTTCACCTGGCAGTTAGTGTTGAGTGTAGTCATACATTCTATAATTATAACTGGAAGAACACAGCGAATCATTTCACATTTTATGATTGGTTTAGTGTGCTTATTTACTGACAGATCTAACTACCACCATACACATTTTTTTAATATCCTTTTCTTAACACATTTTAAATGATTAATAGTCATGTTAAAGTGCTCTTCTCATAATATGACATGCCCACTGAATAGGTTTGCTTGGTTGGGGTTTAATGTTGTACTTAATTAAGGTTATTTCATTCACATGGCCACACACCAGCCCAATGGTGCCACTGACTAGACAGGACAAATACAGGATAATCACAGGACACAATACAAACACATAACAAACACATTGCCTTCCTGCTCCCTTTTAGCACTGAGAGCAACATGAAGCTCCCTCCTCCCTCATGCAGCAGAAGGAAATCAAACTGGCAGAAGAATGATAAGAATGAATAATCATAAAACAAAGAAAATCATGCAATGAGAAGATGACAGAAGATCAGCGATCTCATGGTTCAATTAGTCAAAAAACAGAATTAAGGGTAGCAAAAAATGACACGAACTGTCAAACATTTGAGACTCTGACCTTTCTACATACTGCAAGAGGTAATTTTAAAGTAGTTTGATTATGTCAAAACTTACTTTGACAATATTCTTTTAGATCTAGTTTAATAAATTGATTTATTGGTGTTTATTGCTATTCCTATTCAAGAAATTTCACCCGATGAAGGGGATGAAATCCAAAAGTAAAGTCGCCCTTATAAAGACATGGAAGGCTAAGTCTTTTGCTGTGTTGGAAAATATGTGTTATTTGATTGCTGAGTAAAAACAGTTAGACTTGACTAGATTGTCCACAAAGTAAAGCTTTTATCAGATAACTATGTAACCCACCTGGTTTGAGTCTTTCCAAACATCAGGGAATTTGGGTCTCACTTTGTTCTGATACACTAAAATATGCATATCTTCTACAGTTGGATAAGGTCCTACTTCTGCCTGATATGGCACCATGTGTTCAGGAACAGGGGTTCCTAAATGCAAGAAAACCTTTAGTTTATAGAATTAATCAAAGATTTAATTTTACCTTATATATATTCAATCAATCAATTTTTTACTACAGATATTAAGCATTTTATCGCAATCCAACTTTTATCAGAGGGTTTCTTCTCTTTCTCATGATATAAAAGGAATGCCAAATCATTATTTTATACAATTTTAGAATATCAAAGAATTTATTTAGGCACGGGTCCTCAAGAAAATGACTTTTATCATTCCCTGCAAAATGTAAATTAAATTGATTACGCTCCTAAAAATCAATGACGACAAACCTTGATAAAGGTCAGTGCATCTAGAAGCCACTTCCCAGAGAACCAGCCCAAGTGCATAGATATCAACTTGCTTGAGGGAGGCTTCACACTCCCTCAGGTTCACGGCTCCCTCGAGTACCTCTGGGGCCATGTAAGATATCGTGCCCACCTGAAACAGTCATCAACAGATCTCTTTATCATGTCCTTGCTGAGAAACACTAAATAGCTCCAGTTAACTCAGATAACTTTCTTAGGAGACAAGGCAGGAATTTTACTCATCCCTTTGCCAGGTTTAACTAAAAGAGCAAATTTCAAGACATCATTGATCAGCTTTTAGCTAAAAAATAATTATGAAAATAAATATCAGTTACCTCCCTTTACACAAAAAAAAGCATGGCAAACCTGTTAAGCGTTTTGATGCATTTAAATTTCAGTGAATACATTTGAAAGAAATCAGATTTGAAATACACAGATAGGACAATGAAAAGACAAAAGATCAATTTTCTGAGGTTATGTCCTTATTTCCATTGATGTGGATCAAGCCCTAAATCTCTCAATAGTAAAAATTAAGAATTATTCTCACATCTGCCAGAGAGAACTGTCCAGCATTCTCTCGTTGGCCATTACGGTATATTTTAGACCCCATCGTGGTCATTGAGAAGCCAAAGTCAGCAACGACACAGCTGAGGTCAGAACGAACAAGGATATTGTTGGTGTTGATATCCCGATGCACAATCACTGGTTTTACATAATCTGAAAATTAAATTAAAAGAATTATGAATAAAAAAGGAATCAGTCAAACTGATGAAATGAAAATAAATTAAATACTAAACTGCTTTTGAGTGAATACACAAATAGCTTTAAGATTCAAAACTGCTATCACATTTTTTCTAGATTCTTCATTTTCCACTGCATGCTACTTAAATGTTTCTGCTGTAAGAAAAATGTCAAATCTATTTTATACTATAAGTACCAACATTTCAGTGGAAAATGAGGAATTCTACAAAAATGTAACAGCAGTTCTGTGAACAGTTTGGTAGGCATTGGGGGTTTCCCCTTTAATAAAAAAAATTACAAAGGGTTTTTCTTTCTAATAGATGACAGAGCTGTGAATGTGATAATTGAAGATTTGGATCCCTTAGGCATTCTTGTAGAAAGAATGAATAAGCATGAACATGTATGCACGCTGGAAACAGCAGTAGTTTTAACATCCCTAAAGCATTACAAATCTATGGTTATCTGGAATAAAATGAGTTTTATACATGTACTAAGGTTTTGTTTGGTTAATCGGAGTGCTACATCCTATTTCTAAAGTATTTCACTCAAATTATGACATGTCATTCCAATGGATGACTGAAACCCCACTAATATTTATTGTCAACAAACAACAGGAAGACAGGGCACCAACAAGAACCCAGGACAAGGGTATCATATGTAACAGATTTCTCAGCTCTAAGAGCACAGAACTCCAGGGCAACACGAAGCTTACATCAAAATAGATAGGGAAAGTTAAGTCCAATACACAATATTAAAGGAAAAATATGGTTATATTTCCCTACCTCCTTGCTTAAATTCCATATGAAGGTGTGCCAAGCCCCTAAAAAATGAACGAGACATCCGGCACAATATACTCCACTTGATGGTGTTGTTTTTAAGGTAACTCTTTAATGAGCCCAGTGGCAGATAGGACAGGATAACCATATACTGTAAACTACCATCATCAGCAATATGTTCCTCTGCTCCATAAAATTTCAGTAAATTGTCATGCTCCATGAAAGGAAGGCAGTAAATATTACGTTCATTATAGAAATACTGTCTGTGCTGTGGAGCAAATTTCTTAACGACCACTTCTTCATCGTTTACAGTCCCTAATAAAACTTCACTGTACCTCCCCTTTTTGATAGTGTCAGACAGTTTTAAGGTGGTAATATCCAGGTTGGTGGTGGGGCGGGCTTCCACCAAGTGAAGGTGTGGCCTATTTAAGGAACGATGTGTCAATCGTAAACGAAAGGCCAAAAACGCAATGACTATTATCAAGACGAGAATACATAGAGGAACCAAGGCAATGATGATTGTCTCTCTTTTATAGTTGGAATCATTCACATAGTGGGTGCCTGAAATAAAAAATAAAATACTATGAAAAACAAATATATATGTTACATGTATATTATATATCACAAGCTGGTCTCTCTGTTGATTTCTTGTTTGTCAATAGTTAGTTTATAGGAAGGCATTCACTGACCAAACATTGGTACTGACTTGTTACCATCTTAATAGTATGCTTGTCTCTCTGTTGATTTCCTTGTTTGTCAATAGTTAGTTTATAGGAAGGCATTCACTGACCAAACTTTGGTACTGACTTGTTACCATCTTAATAGTATTGAGCATTCATGTATGTGCCAGTTAGTCCCCTACCACTTGTACATGTATCTGTCAGTTTTCAAAATTTAAAATAGCCATCCACAAAAATATTTAAAAATAGCAAAACTAGGAAAGTTGACCTGTACGCTTCCCTAAAAAAGGTGTAATCAAACTTTCAGTTTAATAACGTGAAGAGCTACCGGTATATAAATTAAAGTGCAGAAAACTATTATTCCTACGAGTATGGTCGTAACAAAACTGCATGAAACTCAAGAGTCAAATCTGTACACAAACTTTGAACTCAATACAATGAAGCCGCACTAAACAGACGACTGACACAGACAGACAACGGCGCAAATAAACATGTTGTGTTTTAATTAATCAAAATTGATAAGGTCCTCAAGGGGTTAAGCAGACACCCGTCCACCCTGAAGTGAAGAATTGCCTCATTTGGACACCCTATTTTAGGAAATTTTAACATGCAAGAGATAGGAAAACTGT
>JARFOD010153258.1:0-12382 GCA_031763545.1 Mopalia muscosa | reverse complement strand
AAGTTTGCAGGACGGTCATAAAAGTCTGTACACCCTTCAAAAAACGTCAATAACTAATAGTATACATATCAACATAGCTCTTTGAGTAACAAGTTTGTTAAACATGTTTTTAACTGACATATGGTTCGAAAACCAGGTACCAGCAGTTATTTGTTGTTTTTGCTTTGCTTCCGGCTTAACATGAAACCATCCACCAGTGGAGGCAATAAGGGACAGCCATGATTAGATGATATAAATACCGTCTTTTGGAACAATGTCGTCAGTACCGCTATTTAACTTAAAGCTGACAGCTTCAACGTACAGTTATAACTAGAGCATATAAATAACGTTGAAGGGTAACACCAGTATATATGCGCTTCACCGACTGAGCCGGCATCCATCATTTAACTGTGGCGTTGGTAAAGCAACTGGTTGTGGACTACCAGTTATGTTCCCACAACCTTAAAATACAACCACAGGGCAATGAAGCAAAAACGTAATAGCCACGTTGTAATATGGTTTGTTGCATCATTTAACGTTTTGACAATGTTGTTATTTCGTTGTACAAAACCCTACCGATTCACAACAAAGTCACAATGTAGTCGATTTTTGTTGTCACAATGTTAAACTACAACATTCCCTGTCATCAACTGGTACAAACTAACAGAAAAATTTTGTTGCATATTTACGTTGCAGTAACATTGATTTTTGGTTAGCCTACAAAGTTACCAATGTATAGCTGGTATGCAACGTTGCAGAAACCTAGTTTGTTTGCTGGGAATAAATTATTATCAATTCAGCCCATTACATGCGTTTAATGACTTTGACCAGCTTTTGAAGTACATTTTGCGTTAAAATTTATGTTCACCACCATAAGTTGAAATTGAATAGCGTAATTGTTGTCAAATTTAGGGCATTATCCCACAAAATGAGAGGAGGTGTATATTATCTGTTCAGCTCATTATATTCATTACTTAAACAAGCTTTTCAAGTAGATTTGCTTTATACACCATAACTCCACATTGCAAGGCCAGATTAGTCTGAAATAGTGGGTAAAGTTCACAGGATGATATTTTCAGTTTTACTATATATACGCATATTAATTCCCCTAACGAGCTGTATGCAGACATTAAATAGTTTTCATTTTTCCCAAGAAGTCAAAAGTAATGCATTTCCTTCATTGACAAATTAGGTGAGCTCTAAGTACTTTTCTATTTCTATTTCTGAAAATACACACTAATTTGTCGTAATTTGTAACACAATATCGTTTTGATGTGTTATTTTGTTCTTTACAATCTAAGCTCTGCGGCTAGACAGCAACAACGCCGATTCGGATTCTATTCGAGACAAATATGGCTGGATAACATTAAGTGTTATGGAAATGAATCCAGACTTCTGGACTGTCAACATAGTCCAATAGGCGTAACCCACTGCCACTCCTGGGAATATCCGTCTATTATATGTGAGGATACTGGCGGTGAGTAAAACAAATAAACTATGGGTTTACTCTGCATTCCACTTGTTATCCATTAAAGATGTATACTTGAATAACAATATCAAAGGCCCGACAGTGTATATTCAGTCAGATGTAAGTTGTTACATTTACGTGCTAATTTGATTGGTGTTTATCGCCGTACCTCCAATGTTATTTGGCATTTGGCAGCTAGTCCGTCCAAAAGGTAAAGGAAACTTCCCTCAATGCCAATGCTAACAAACAGGTACCAGAAGATCACAAAATGCAAGATCAATCTTACAATAACAGATCATGTACCAGAAGATCACAAGATGCAAAATCAATCTTACAATAACAGATCAGTTACCAGAAGATCACAAGATGCAAAAATAATGTTACAATAACAGATCAGGTACCAGAAGATCACATATGCAAAATCAATCTTACAATAACAAATCAGGTACCGGAAGATCACAAGATGCAAAATCAATCATACAATAACAAATCAGGTACCAGAAGATCACAAGATGCAAAATCAATCTTACAATAACAGATCAGTCTCCTCCAATTTGTGCAACAGAAAACTCCTAGCCGCCCTTGGGTGCTTTTACCTCATTTTGTATCAATTTTCACAGAGACAGCAAATTAAGGATAAACCTACGCCATCCCCATCTTCCCAGGATTACACAGACAGGGCTATATATACTCTTACCAACAGTTACAGAAAAACACTTAACAATATATCACTGTGTACTCTGGGTCCACACACTCATTGTAGACCTACATGTACACGTCAGTGAATCGCAAACACTCAAATGAATTATTGGTAGTTCAGTTTTAAGTGAAATAAATTATGCTGTAATAGATAAATGTTCTTTTCCAGATAGCAATGAGTACTCAGTACGACTTGTTGGTGGAACCAGTTCCCGTGGCAGACTGGAAGTGTTAATCGGAGGTGTTTGGGGAACCGTTTGTAATGATCAATTTGATGATAATGCCGCAAAAGTTGTATGCAGTCAACTTGGATATTCGTAAGATTTACATTTAAGACTTTTGCTTCGCAATTGACAAACGATCGGCAAAAAATTTATTGACTGTATGTTGTTGTTGTAATGTAGGAGTTAATGCCGTCTTCCAATTCCTCTTGATTAATGCTCGGACCTTGCATTGTTTTCATAAAGATCAGATAACTCACCCTTATAACCTCATCCATAATCTCCCTTTTAGACAGAAAGGGGGAAAAGGCTTGTTGGTTAAAATAAACAGGATAATTGTCCTTTAATTTGTGTCGTAAAGCAAACTTGTAGGCCTACATGAATGTAAGTAATTTGTGATACAAAGGAAACTTATTGCAGATCATATGATGATTTAGATATATTTAAATGTTTTATATAGGTGTCTATTATGGTTAATTGAACATTATCCATGTTCACTGCAATGAGGACACTTGTGATTGACTAGAGGGGATAAGGACAAATATAGTAAATATAACCCGTCCTCTGAATCTTTCTCTTTTGTTTGACTTTGTGAAGAAACTTTAAAAAAACACCCTGCGATTGTCAGAGCCACATCTTGTGACTCATGCATATACCTGATGGTCGAAAGATGAACTCGATCCCCCATGTCCGAGGTAGACAGACATGTTAGCTACGGAGCAGCTCTCAGAATAACACTCCTGGTGTGTTATTGATACTCTAAAATGGTGCAATCTGAGCCAAGGCCTTCATTCTAAACCCGGCCCGCGGCCGTGGCTCAGTGGTAGCGATTGCGCTTCCTGAACCGAACATGCTTCGATTTACCGTTCACGGGTTCGAGTCCGCCTTCCGACCATCAGGTATATGAGCGAGTCACATGTTGTGGCTCCGGCAATCGCGGGGGTGGTTTTTACGAGGTTTCTTCCTGGTTTTCCACCGTAATAAGGCAGTGTGAAGTGGACAATCCGTCGTCATATAAGTGAAATACCTTGAGTACGACATTAAACCCCAATCAAACAAAACAAACAAACAAATTAAAAACAATAGGGCCTGTGGGGCTGTGGCCATGGTTTAGTGGTACGGGTGTCTGCTAACTAATCTTAATTACTTTGATGCACTGTCCAAGGTAGCTTTGCTACATAGCCACTAAAAATAGCAGAATGCTACCATGGTTCGGCACTTTATCTTCCAATATATAAAAATTGCCTGGACTTACCCTAACTTAAACCATCTCGTTTTCTTCCTTGATAACTTTTGGATTAGACCGACACATAAAATGAACACTTGATGTCCATTTTTATGTCAAAATCAATCATTTCTCACCAGTACCACATTCGCTTAAAAATGTCTTCCACGGTAATTAGGTCATGCAATTTTAATGTAACTTACTAACTTAGTACTATATAAGCTTAATTATAGGAGATATTTATTGGCATCTACGTCCAAGGGTTAAGAGTCGACCATCAGGCATATGAGTGAGTCGCATGATGTGGAGATAGGGGTTCAACGGATCTGGCAATCGTGTGGGTGGTTTTTACATAGCAATGAGTGCATAATACTCGTACATGTCGGTCTTTTCATACTTTTTCACTCCTTTTCAACACATTTATTCCTTTATGCCAGAGTTCAGTCGCGATGCACAATCATCTTTTGGGTACTTTTAACATAAAATTTCATAAACTTAAAAAAATGTTATTTATGCAATTTAGTAAAACAAGACTCTTTATTTTATTAAAAGATGCTATTTGGTCTGAAAAGAAATGATGTGTTTATGCTGTTACAGTGTATATTTAATAAGCCTAGGGTAGTCATTATGTGTATTAAATAAGCTTAGTTAATATTGTACCTTTTTCTGTTCGCAGTTCTGGTTACGGCTGATTTCTGCTTTTCAACATGGAGAAGTCTAGACTAAGAGTGGAATATAAAACACGCCAGACGAAAGGATCACCAGACTCCGTGGACATAGGCAGATCAGTTCTCGTCTGCAATGTCTTTGTTTTCTTATTTTCTGCCGCTAAATCCAGCTTATTCCCGTTCTTGACATTGTACTTGCGATATCTGGGATTTACATCCTGGCAAACTGGACTGATAATTGGTGGAAAGACATGTTCTGCTTTCATTATGGCACCTTTGTGGGCAAGGTGTGCAGGGAAACGAAACAAACGAAAGTTGATCCTTATGCTCTCCATTCTCATGCTTGCTGCAGTTTATTTATCGTTAACTCTTATTCCGTCGATGCGTGTAGACGGACGCGTTGATGAATGTGATAAACAAAAAATGTTAAATGATTCAAAAGTATTATCCGGGACCACCCTGTCACCACAGTTTATCAACACTACTGATTTGACTGATAATCCGTTAGAAAACATGTCGGAAACAACAACAGCTACAACAGAAACCCATGTGACCCAGCTTTTAACAACTTTGTCTCCAACATCAAGCGAGAAGATTCCTCCTTTAGTTAACTCGGACGATAATCAGCAAACTGCTTCAACAGAAAATGTTGCAAATACCCAAACTGAATCCGCTTCTACTGAGGAGGATTTAGAAAATTTGTTGGAGCATCCAAAAATTCCTTCCAAAGTTATCGACTCTGTGAAAGCTACCTTGCGCAAACTAAACATGAGTATATCAGATATGGCCAAACAAACATCCAAAAAAATACGCCAACTAGCAAGTAGTGTTCCAGAAGGACAGGAAATGTATCGGATTTTACAAAATTTGTCACCTCAAGAAACGATGCTTTTGATGCAATTGCTTCAAGTAGAACTTGGGAAGGAGATGCAGAGGGTCAAGAGAGATGCAGGAGACACGTGGGCTAAAATCAAGACTAATGTGTCCTATTACACAGATAAAATGATGACCAAAGTTAAAGAACTTAGAAAGCAGATGTTTTTGTGTGTTCTTCTTATCCTTATTGTAGGGGAGATATTTTGCTCACCTGTGGAAAAAGTGGCCGATGACGCTTGGTATGATTTCTTGGATGAAGTCGATGACCTTGAAAAATACGGAAGACAAAGATTGCTTACATCTTTTGCCTTTATCTTGTTTCCCATATTGACCACAGTGTTGGTCGATATGACCCCTTGTTTTCTCGGAGAAAACATCAACCACCAATCTATTCATTTTTACATGTTTGGAGGATGCCTCGGCCTCACTTTTGTTGTTGCGATGTTTTATCCAGTTCCCACACCCGGAAAGAGAAAATATGTCAGCAAGGTTATGAAGGGATGTCGTGTTCTTTTCTGCAGCGGTCGGAATTTCATATTCATCATTTCTTTGTTGATAATGGGAATGGTGTATTCAACTTCTAACTACTTGTTCTGGGTTGTCCAAGATCTGGGTGGGAAAGAATTGCCAATGGGTGTCGCTGTGGCCGTGGCAGCATTCTCAGAATTCCCAATGCTGGTACTAAGTGGGAAACTCGTGAAAAAGTTTTCAAATAGTGGAGTTGTAGCTTTGGCCATGTTTTTCTTATCTTTGAGACAGGTGTATTACTCATTCCTCTGGATGGATTGGGCTGTTGTGCCGATCGAAATCTTGCACTCATTCACTCACACGGCTATGTGGTGGGCAATGCTCAGTAACCCTGAATTCTCCGTCAGCACACAGGTTGACCGAAGTATTCGCTCGATCCTCTCCTCCCTTTATTTCGGAGTGGGATATGCCTCCGGATCTGTAATATCCGGGTTTATTTTTGATGAATTTGGCTATGCTATTTTGTACCGTGCCTCCGCCATACTTGTAGCTTCTTGGATGGTTTTGTTCCTTATTATAAGTCGGTGTATTCCGACCAAGACGAGAATTAGATATGCGAAACTTCTTCAGAATGAAGATGGGGCTTTGAGTGACTCGTCAAATGACTTTGAAGAGGATTGGTTAGAACAGGCATTGAGGGAGCATTAAAAAACATAACAACATTTTGTCTTCCCCATTCTGCTTTGTGAAATGTAAATATTATTTAAAAAAGCACAAATTATTGACTTCTAAATTATCAAGTGTTTCTAAATGTAGTGCATCTACTTAGCAGTATTTACACACTTAAAATAACATGTTTTTTATGAATATTTTTCTCCTAATTGTGGCATTGGTAGACTGTTGAACACGGTGGCATTATTATGAGAGGAACAATTAGTAACGGTGATTGTTGAACCATGTTTATCTTGATGTGCCCGAGGCGCCATCAGAGCTTGAACCAAGGACCTCTTGATCCACGCACCTTTATGGGCTTAAGCAGAGGGGTGTCCACCCATCCAAATGGACACCCTGAATTGAACACCTGTCTCATTTGGACACCCTGTTTTGAAAAACTTTTAGGAGATAGGAAAACTGTGTGGACACCCAGCTACTTAAAAAGTGAAGCAAAATGACCATTTTGGACACCATACTTTAGATTCCTGGCTAAGCCACTGCAGTCTCCTTGCATGTCATACTGTCTTAGCTACTGTAAGAGGACATTGGCTCCATCTCGGAGGGAAAATGGATTGAGTCAGGATGAACATTTTCCTAGTTGTATTATGTCTAGTCAGGAATGTCTAGTCTGACATAAACGTGTAACAATTGTATTCAATTTGAACTAGGCATGATGATGAATTGTAACTAACAATATGGTATGTTACAGTAAGTTTGCTGACCACTCACTGCAGGCTGTGGAATGTCCTCTGTGAATCGGTCCAAAAAGGCCATTATAATGGCACATGATCCTCCATACATGTATACATGCTTGTTAAAGTTCCTTAAGTCTGAGCTCTTGCAAATGTTGGAAATACAAAAGCCATACAAGTTTTTAGCCAATTTAATTCCATAAAATACATAGGCATAATCCGTTATGAGCGCCATATAACTTTAATCTGGGATGAGTATGTACAGGGATTAGAAAAGGCCCCTTTGTCAAATCATTGAACCGTGAATGTGTTACTTGGCTAGCTCGGTCTAAATGACACTTGGGTGGGGCGTGTTGGTCAGTAGGCCAAGCTAGCCCTAACTGACACTCCCTTCACTGCACTTGCCTATACTTGGCAGACTTCATTTTTTTTATCAACCCGCCCAATGTGTCATTTGGACAAGCTAGCGGAGTAACACATTCACGGTTCAATGATTCAAAGGGTAGAATCACATACCCATTCCAGTCTTAATAAATGGATATAACAGGTCAACACACAACATTAGTGGAATTATTGAATTAGTCCTCATGTAAAGTTTGTCAGAATTTTTTCAATTCATGTTTAAATAGATCTTTTTCAGTTTTGATAGTGTGAGCTCATTTGATGTAATGTAATAACTGGACAGTTTTGGTAAAGAAAATTAAAATTGTCCTGCCTAATGAACTTAGCCTAGATCACAATTATGTGATTTAACAATTACGGAGACTGTCACAATACTGGATGTAGATTATTGCCTATATTTGTACATTAAAGTGCCATTCAATTATGCAATTGTAGCTTTATATAAGTGTTACGTAAAATGAATTCATACGTTTCATAATTTTTCAATGGCTTCAAATAAAATTTACATTGTATACAATTTTGTAAAATTTTGTAAAATTGTAAGATTACACAGCAAGAAATGAATTCAATGTTATAATTATGCATGTAAATTTTGTAGATATTATATTTTTGCATTATTCTTTGTGGGAAATATGACCGTATTTATGTTTGGGGAATTTGTTTCAATTGGAATGCTTCCATCTATTTGTCAGAGCTCAATACGTTGACATTGACACCCGTTTAACAAAATGAATTTAGCTCAAAGGGGAGCTTCATGTTGCCCTGGTGCTCTCAGAGTTTAAGGGGAACTGGAAACCGATCTGTTTGTGGTGTCTGTATTGCATGCTGTTGTTGTCGTTCTGTATTTGTCCCGTTCTGTCTTTGTTTGTTGCCAGTGGTGTCAAGGGTGGTTTCTTTCACCCATTGGGCTGGCACGTCGTCATATAAGTAAAATACCCATGAGTACGACGTTAAACCCCAATCAAAGAAACAAACAAACAAACACTTCCAATATAACTGCCATGGCAACACACTGGTTGTCAGGGTAGTTACGTTTTGCTTATCGGGTGTTTGAAGGGAGCTTCATGTTGCCCTGGTGATCTCAGAGCTAAAGGGGAACAGGAAGCCAATCTGTGTTGCGTCGTGTTGTTGTACTGTGTTTGCAAGAGCTTATGACTGTTAGTAAAATCAGATCCATAATGGAAGTTTAAGATTAAATTTTAAGTAAAAAATTTGAAATCCATGTGAATTAACAAAGAAATCAATCTGTTCGTATTCATATCTACAAATCTATTTATTACGTTATCAGAATTATGACAACACTTTATGCTCTGTGTTAGAATTTATTAAATTTAATTGAACATTTCTTGATTATAAAATGCAGTCAATCTCCACTCTGATTTATGAAAGGCTAATCGGCCAGTTGACAAAATGTTTACACGCCTTTACTGAAATATTAATTTACTGTTCATACATATATCCATTGATGATTGCCAGTAAAATGTTAATGATTTATGAATCTGGACTGTTTAATATAAATGTTTATGGTGTTTTATTCATCTTTTGTTCCAAGCCTTTAAACATTCTTGAGCACAAGTACATGAAGTTAAGTGGGAGCCGCCTGTTGCTAAAGGGCAATGAGCAGCTGATCTGTTTGTAACATGTTTGTATATTATCCTATGATTGTTGTGCCATGTCTGTGTTCTTTGTGGCACCAAAGACTGGATGAAAAGTACTTTGAAATGTTGAACTTGAGGGAATATTTAGAGGTCAGAGGTCAATACCATAGGCAGGTAGCATTTGGCCCCAAAAAGGGTCGGGTGGTTTCTTGTTGGTCTGGCAAGCTGTCATAAGAGTGAAACAAGTACAGCATCTCTAGCACACACATCAGGATCATATTAAATCTTCCATATTTGAGTTGTACACCGATTCAATGATCATTTCTGCTAGACATTTTTTACATTTTTACATTCTGAACATTATTGTAGGTCTAAGAATTAGCGTTTATTGTTGTAAAATGTAAAATAAAAAAAAAAATAAAAAACAGATGTGAAAGTACTAATGAATGATAAATGTATTCTACTTCTGTTATTCCTTCCAGAAAAATGTTAGCTATATATTTTTATTCCTTCCAGAACATTTTAAATAATTTTTATTGAATTCTGTTGATGTTTAGTACGTTTGATACTAAAATCAGTAAAATGATTGTCTTGTATTTTTTGGCAGACTGGACTGCCTTCATAAAATTTAAAAAAAAATTTATATAATATTTGAGGTATAACTGGTTAATTTGTTTTGAAATTCCTTATCTCCCTTATTTTATGTCACATGTGATGATTATTCTAATTTTAAGTTTCATTTTCTTACTTAATTAGAACATGTGTGTCCCATGGATGGGACAGAGCTTCCAGTTGCCCTAGTGCTCTTACAGCTATTATAAATGGCCAACAGGAAACCAATTTATTTGCAAGGTCTTTGTCTAAGCCCCGTGTTTATCCTGTCTTGTGATTTTTTCATACCACAGTTGCATCGAAGGTGGTTTCTTTAACCAAAAGCATTGGGCTAGCAGGCAGTCATATAATTAATTAATTAGGCTGTCATAAATTTTGCACTAACAAAATAATAAAGCTATCCACTGACCACACATAAAGGAAATCTTTTTTACAAACTGCTTTGCAGTCCATCTATGAAGTCTGGCTCAGCTTATCTTTATGTTTATAACTCCCCCCTATCTTGTCAAGGTTATCTCAAAATAGACACTGAAGATGTAAATGTAATATATTTTTCCTTCACTTTGTGTGTGTACATGTATCAATATGTATGGTGTTGTATAAATTTTGATCGTTAAAACCTTTTTTGTTTCTAAGCATGTAACTTTTTATTAAAAACATTACACTGATATACAGAGATATTACTCCCCCATTCCATTCTTTACATTATAATTAATCTTTATACATTAATTTTAATTAACAACAAATTTTGTCTGATTTTAATGTTTATGAATACATGTATTTGCATGTATATGTACTGTAATATTTCCGTTGTGCAATGTTATTTAACTCTGATCTCTTCTTTTTAATTTACATTTAATTTTTCATTTTATTCATTATTGATTATAATTTATTAATTGAATTTACAATTAATGTTCATGTATTACTTCAATGATTTAATTTTCACGGCCGGGGCGAAATGTATTTGTGTATATACATGCTTAAAGTATATTTATTTGGCAATTGATTTAGTTTGGTCAAAATAGCATATTATATGGTATTTTTTGTGAATAATGAAAATCTTTTTATGTTTTGGGTGGACTACATGTGTTAAAAGAGGTCCTTTTGAAATAAAAAAAAAATTATTCTTATTTTTCTCAACTACGAATATTCAATATTTTATTGAAATTAAATTAAAAAATAAGAGTTATTTATTTTAAATACTTAGGGTTTTCTTAGCATCAAAAGGCTGACAAATAATAATTTATGTCAAAATTCAATGGGAGTCTCGGGAAGTTGGCAACGGAGGTAATTTTATCCCTGCAAAGCGGTCCTCTGACATCATAACATTCGTGATAGTGGAGCTTCTGCATGACGTCAACACATTTTGGCATTGTGACGTTACTAAAATCCATGAATCTCAACCGTTTTGACGTCAGAGGACCGCCTGCAATGCCCCCTTTTTCACATTACATTCCAAAAATGACTTCTATCAGAGGTAAGGAGCCTGCTTGTCGCCCTGGTGCTCTCAGAGCTAAGAGGCAATCGGAAGTTGATTTGCTGCGAATGGATCACACATTGTAAATTAGCACATTTTGAATAATGGCATTGTTATGTTAGCTAAAAGCAAGATCATTCTGTATGTTGTTTTTGTATCTTGTTGGGTGGTGAGGGTAAGAGTAGTAAACTCCTGCTGTTGGACTGGCACACAATCACAGAAGTGAATAACTAGTCTGTTATTGTTGTTTTACGCCGCACTTGAAGGTACTCCCTCTTCCATGATGACAATGTTTCCCAGCAGTTAAAAGCGGGTGGCTGGAGGGAGCTTCATGCTGTTGTCATCTCGTTTTTGTCTCGTCCTGTCTGATTGTTTGTCTTTGTTGCCAGTGGTGTCCAGGGTGGTTTCCTTCACCCATTGGGCTGGCAGGTCATCATATAAGTGAAATACCCTCGAGTATGACGTTAAACCCCAATCAAACAAACAATCTATGATGACAATGTTTTCCAGCAGTTAATAGGTCACGCTAATGTAACAATTTAATGTGAAGTATTTACATGTACTGTGTTCAACTTAATGTTCCTCCAGTGCTAAGTAAGTATACTGAGTTAATCCAGGGGAAAAGGGCAGTATATGTGCAAAATTGCTAAATAAAACATTGTCTGAGCAAGTTTAATGCCACAAACTGAGAAAGAAATATTTTATGGCTTTATTTTGTCCATGGAAAACATCAAGTTTGTGTAAATTGGGCCGTTTTGCTCAAGATAATTGTCCCTATAAATCTAAAGCTGCAGCTAGCTTAAATATACTGTATACATCAAAGATATATGTAGGTAATTAATTTATAAGTAAGTCGATTGACCAACACATTCCATGATGGTTTATTACTTTTATTGAATGTATAACATTTTGTAACTTTATGCATGGAGAGCGATGATTTTACGTTTAATTCTGGCGTTAATTTATGGACTCATTTATGCCAAAACTGTGCCTTATATTTATGGGTGACAGGGATTGTAATTTACAATTTTTTTTCCATGTCCAGTAAAATAAAGTTTTACACAAACTGAATTTAAGTTGTTGTCTTTATCTTTTGGGCCCTTGGGTCATGCTTTAGTGGTTGGTTTATCTGCCTACTAACAGGCCTTTGCTGATAGAACAGACAGAACAGGGTCTCCCCATGGTTATGTAAACTAAAAGGAGAAAACCACCCAAAAACCATATTCTATAAATAAGTAAAAGTTTTTGTGTGTAACACAATACATTAATTTCCATTTTCATAA
>JARFOD010153247.1:0-12383 GCA_031763545.1 Mopalia muscosa | reverse complement strand
TTTTGTCCGTCGTCATATAAGTGAAATACCCTTGAGTACGACGTTAAACACCAATCAAACAAACAAACAAACTAAATCTTCTCTTTTTCCTAAAATTTTTTTTTTATCAGCCCTGATTGTTTTACTACTTTCTATTGTTACTACAAAAGCAGCCGACATAATCTGGGTTTAGGGCAGGATGGTATTTTTAACAACTAGATATATATTTGTGGCAAGCTTCTGACCTATACATTCTTGATTACAATATTCTATACACTTCCCCTCAAACATGACGGTTCCGCCAACACAGATGTGTTCACCAGTAGCGGAACTCCGGAGAACATGAGCGTCCATGATGTTCAGTTCCTTCTCGCCGTTACCAAAAGCATAGAATCTAACAAGCAAAGGTTCATCTCTGTCTTCAAACACAGCATATATATGACCTCTCTCCTAGATAAGAAACAAAGATGTTCAAACGTATCTCGCCTATTCTCCCCTCCATTGAAAGAGAATCGTATGGTGCATTAGAGTAATCAATTGAATATGAAACTTTCTCAGGCGTTGCAGTTTCCAGTAAATTTACACAGCATCTAGCCTGATCGTTTACAACTTTAGTATTTTGCTTATCATTCTCAAAATCTCACCGAATGTACAAAAAACGAAAACAACAACAACAAACATTCTCCAATCTTGTGCAAATCTATGCAGGAGACCGTTGTGGATTTCTCTCACATTTTAACCCTCAACTTAATGTCGCCTTGCTTGAACGTAGGCTGAATTGCCAAGAAGACGGCGTTAAAATAGGCAACTGTCCGATTTTGAAAATGATAAGACTATAGACATGGATGTGTAATGTGTAGCTCTTATTTATAAGCCTACATATCCTCGTTTATTAAGTCCTACCCTGTAGTCTGGTGTCTTTCCATAAGTAAGGGTGGTCATCGAGCCGTCTAAAGCCTCTTCCACACACACGAAATAGGACTCGAACAGACGTGGATCACCTAAGCTTCTAGCATTGGAATCATCAACATACTTCATTACTCTCTGACCCTGTAATTGCAACATGGCATCCTCTATAAAATACTGTTTATAAAAGGCAATATATTGTTGTGTTCGTTGCCCATTAAATTTTATAAAGATATTCCAATTACCCCAGGAACAAGTTAGAAGACCTGACCTACCTTATATATGGCGACACCTTCTGGTCCAATCTGAACATAATACCATGTAGCTCTATCACGTGGAATAGCGGAGAATACCACAAATATATCTCCCATACTGACCGCTGTGAAAGACACACAACGTCCTCCAGCAATGGCAGGGTTAAATCTATGCGCATTGGACCATTCCACATTACAAGGGGTAGTTCCGATGCCAAATTCATTCCTGGAAGAGAAGAGAGATCTTTATCAAAGTGAAAGTTTGTTTAAAAACGGGAGCTTCAGGGTTTTTGCGAGAACTTAAACTTTTCCTTCAAACGCCATGGGGGTATCTTTGTTTTAATTTACTGGTGGTATAGACTGCTCACTATAGAGGATGTCTACGTTTTCTGTTAGAGAAACTTACTTGTGCTGTTGTATTTGATGCAGCATAGAGACATATTCCACTCTTCCCAAGATGGCGCCCTTGAATTTGTCACTAAGATCAGGGATTACAGCCTTAGATGCTGAGAAGTCCGCTGAGTCGAGGGACAATAAACCAGTTATTGTATCATACTTCAACACCAATCCTCTCACAGATATCTGAAATAAGAAACAAGCAAAATGAAGGATGACTGTCAAGCATTTTTATTTCATATCGAGAAGGGCTGTACTTGTACTGCATTAATTGTATGAATGCATAATATGTGTAGGACTTAACTCCAGAATTGACATATCACACAGCTGATCTTTTACGTACCTTTTTATTGTTTGGATTATTACTGCCGCCATTTTTGAATCCGTCGTATAGATGAGTAAATTCTTCTGCGTCCTTAACGTACCATTGCTGAGTTGATGCCCGGTAAAACACCAGCACTGATTCGTCACGATTGACGACACCTGGAATATCATCGAACATATCAAATACCACCCGGAATGGTGACCCATCAGTCATAGCCTCCCAGGCTGGCTTCCTCAAATCAGCCAAATCATCAACAAAAGCCAGTCTGTTTGTCTCACAACCGGCCTTACCTGCCCTCAGAAGGACGTCAGTGCTGGGTACAGGACCCTAACAATAGAAAAAACGTAAGATAATTACATTTAGGCCTTCTCCTAAAGTTAAAATTGACATACAAGACGGGATATACGACAAAAAAGAAACCGAGAGGAACTTAGGTTGGAGAAGTTATATACGAATACTCACTTAAAGTTCCAACCTTAATGTTGGCCATTAGTGAGCAGTATTAAAAAAATCATTTTTGATAAGGACGACACCCACCTCTTCCAAGTAGACCGACACTGCTGTTTTCAAAGAATTGCATCTCCTGACCAAAGAATCTTCCAAGCCCTTGCTGTTCTTGTAATCACAGTACCTCTTATGCTCTTTAACATAGGTCCCATTGCCCGAGTCGATTTCCTCCGTCTTCCAAACATAATATTTACGATCTGTCTCCTCTTCTGTTTGTAAAGATCTGTTGAAAAGAAAAGATTTATGTTTAATGCCAAACAACAACATGTAGGTAATGGAAAGAGTACAACGATTTTTAAAACTGATTTGAAAAATAACTGATTGAAAGAAAATATCGGGCTATAAGTGTTACAATGTTTCAAACTTGTTATGTAACCAACATAATAAAGTTCCGCTATTAAATAAGAGATAGGAATATACTTACTCTTCGCCGAAACACCCAAAGTCTTGTGAAGCGTTAGGGAAGAGTTGTTTGTAGTTGATATTACATAAGTCTGTGATGGGGGCCATCGTGAAGTCAAAGGGTTTAGGATATCTGGGAATGGAATCTAACCACTGAACCAACTCGTGTTTAAACCCAGTAGTGTACATCTCACTGACGACGGCCGCTATACCCTGTTCACCTCCCTCTACCATCAATACCTCGTTAGAATACTTCTGTTCCGATCTGTAAAAAGTATAAAACATAACTTGACAGGAGCTATATGTAGATGGAGTATAAAAATAGATCAAAATGAATTCAAATAATAATGTGCGACTACATAGCTTTGGTTACTGGATATTTATATTGTTCAGTAGCTCTAATCAATGTTTACAATTTGTCTGCTTTCCTTTCACACTTGCCATCATTAAGTGCAGGGATAATAAAAACTGTAACAACCAAACACTAGTTAAGCAAATACGTACTCCGATTGTTGACTGGATTGTGTTCCAGTCTGTGAAGCACCTGCTGATCCCCTTGCGATCGAAGACTGTGATTCTGAGCCACTAGATGAACTGTGGAAAAGGCTTCTCGTTTGGAACTGAGCCGATTTCGCCGTGTAAGTACTGCACATAGTAGGGGAAATCATATAACATTGTTTGAATAGAGCCAAATTTTGTCATAACAATTTGCAAGACTAGAGAGAGAGGGAGGGAGTGAAAGGGAGAGAAAGAGAGAGAAAGAGATAGATTGCAAAATCTGGATCTTAACTGGAATATAGCCAAGTATTTGTTTCGCATCTCCATATGTGGGATACGGTTTTCTCATGCACTGGTCGGTCACTTTATGTTTATTGATAATATCCATCCAATGAAATGCTACAGCTTACACCGACTGTTTTATTTTACTACTGCACAGTGTCTACACAGTGCCAAAACAATCAATGTTTTGCACATGCACAGTGCCAAAAACAACCATGGCTGAGCAGCAGTTTGACAATCCCAGCTCATAACATTTACAAAAATGAATATTTGCCATTCGCACGATATGCTCCTCAGCTCCTGTAATATCACCATCATCTAATTTATCAGAGGAGATCTGCTACTTTTCTAATTTCCATCTGTCTTTCCATTCAACTCCAAGCTTTAGTGCTCATATACTGCAACGCTCGTCACGGCACAGCTCGATGTGTTTGGAAGTATTAAAATGTCTTTATAATGCTATGTTTATGGATCAATGCTAATTGTTCGATGTCGACTCGAATTTAAACTTATCTTTGAATTTTACCATCAAATTTCAATTAAATAAATATTGTATGTCAATTGGCACTGCTTTCTGTATCACGGGTACTGATCATTCTGATGGATGCTTTACATTAACCCTGATGTTTATGTGCCAAAGTACGTTTCTCTTTTTCTCTGGACGTCGAAAAGAAACTATATACATCGATTTCTGATTAAAATTACTTCCTAGGCATTATGAGATAAATGGAATCTCAATATTGTGAACCGGATATCAAATTTCTGGAACATGGGTAGGAATTTTCATTTTTGCCTTGTCGGAGACTTGGAATAAAAGAAAATTACTTATCTGGCTTTTATACATTTATATTCTCGGCGTCACTCATTAGTTTGTTTGTTTGACGGATTTTCCCCTTCACACTGTATACAGACATATTACGGTGGGAAATCGACAGGAAACCTTTTAAAAAACAGCCCCGTGATTGCCGGAGCCACAACATGTGACTTGCTCATATATCTGATAGTCCACAGGCGGACTCGATCCGGTGAACAGTACATAGAAGCAGGTTCAGTTTACTAAGCGCACTCTCTACCACTCTGCCACGGCCGCGGTCGCGGGTTCACTCAAAAGAGATCCTGTAGAAATATAGATTATGATTGGCAGTAAACATGGCATTCTCTTGGATGTAACCAGATCATGTTTAATAAGACTGGTATCTGATCTATGCCAATATATGGTAATAATTCAAACGAAGTCTGTATTGTTTTCTTTGATTGGGGTTGTAATTCACTCCTATGACGGCTTACCGAAATCCCCCTTAGACGCCACTGATTGCAAACAAATACGACACAGGACAATGGCGGGATGCCAAAAAAAAAAAGCAAAAAAAAAAAACATGAATACATCCGAGCTTCCAGTTGCCCATAAGTTCCGAAAGCATAAGGGCGAAGTAAATCTCACTGGCAACCACCCACTCCTTTGTTAAATCCATGTCAAATCATATCACCTACCTGAACATGGCCTTGTAGTCAGCCTGTGCTTTCTGTGCGAATTGCTCGAGGGAAGATTGTTTATCGGCTTGTTTCGTCTTCACCAGTTTAAGTTGGCCACCAAATTCGGAACTTTTGACATAATGGGTTCCCCAGCGTAAAATGAAATTTTCTGAAATTAGAATCGTTATTATTACAACGCAAGGTTTAGATGATCCATACTACTTAGAGTTTATGTAACAGACTCACAACAAACTACCACCTGTTCAACTATGTATCTCGGGGTCTGTCTGTGTTCAAATCAACTGAGTTACTTATGTAACACTGTAAAATGAAGTGCTTAAGTAACCTTCACCAAAGTTACAAGTTTTGATATTAATTGAAAAAAAAACCTCATTTTTTTTCTCAATGAATAGAATTAATTTGTCGTCTGATTGATAACAACAAAATAAAACAATACAATGAACATGCAAATACTGTTTTGTCTACAATGTGATACACAACCAGCCAGAATGATTGAAGCAGTTAGGCAACTGTATCATAATGACTAAGGAAGTCATGCTTTTAGAGAGACGATATAATATTTGTCATGTAATGTAATGTGGAAAATGGATGTCAACTTACGGTATCCCATGGGAGCTCCTGGTTCAAAGTAAGACGATGGTAAGTTTAAAAAGTCGTGTAGAAAATCCATGTTTAAATCATTGAAAGTCAAATCATCTAGAAAGATTTCGTACCTAGAATTAGAACAATAGGTTGTCATGTTTATTTACGACAACATAACCCAAAAGATATTTCTCTCAATGGCAATCTTAAAGCCTCAACTGTAAAATAGACATATTCGTGGGGAATCGAACCCTGGGCTATATTTTTACTTCCTGTGATATCTGTCTCACTTCTTGGTAACGTGACCGACAATTATATAGCCAACAGTTGAGCTCTACAATAAAAATAAAATCATTCTAAATTGTAGAGGCACTGCTTTTGTATTGGGTTCGATTAATGTTTCTTTTGTGAAGTTTAAATGTGCAAAATATACCTGGATTCAAATATCAGTCAACACAAGTCTCAGGTCAATTATAAAAATCCATAATATTTATTTAATTATAATGCTTTCTGTCATTTTGGGGCAATTATTCGCGTTTCGGGCAGTGTAAATTCTGAAGAACTGCCATATAAATTTAGACAAATAGTTTGAACAGTTTAAATTTCCCCAAACTGTGGGTAATATTGTTATCTGTTTTGTATCAAACTTATGTGTATCAAACACCCAACTGTGCTACTGACATACGAACCTGTTTCTCAAACAGTCCCTATATTTATTCCGTAATATAACGGAGATTGGCAAGTTAACACCTTTGCAGTTTTCTAACGGGATTTCCAATAAGCCTAATTGTAATATTTGTCGATTCCCTAGAAATTCCGTACTGCTCACACAAGCACAATTTGCCAATTGCAAAATTAATTCTTGGCTTTATTCTTATCAGTTCTAAGGCGCTTATATTACTTTTAAACAGTATTTTATTATTGGATACAAATATATTTTATAAATGGGAACCATCTTCGGTTAAAATTCAAATTGTACTAATACGCACAATACTATATGTTGGGAGTCTTAGTCACAAAACGCACCCCATAACTGGCCTTTGTCACGGCGCAAGGGTTTATGATATCCTGGCAAATGAATCTTTTCACTTTCAATGTTATTAGTTTGATTGTTATTAGTTAGATTGGGTTCAGTTAAAGCAATGGTGCATATCGTACATATGTTAAGTACATATTAAGTCTCTCCTTAATAAAAAAAAAGATAAAATATGTGCATCAGATTAAATCAGTATTGCTGTAATGCTAAACCAGAAGAAGTGTATAGGCTTAACGTACGTGAACTCGACCAAATAGGTCAATTGCCGCACGGTACCATTGAATGTTATTACCCATTATGTAGAAAACTAATAACATTCTTAAACGTGTGATACGAACAATATACTTCCCAGTACAAGCGATATCAAGTGCCGAGTATATATTATACAAGTACATAATACTGTTAGGTTTGGTTGGGAGACTTTACAGGGCGATTTCATACAGTTCATATATAGTTATTTAATCGCACGGATCAATTGATCGTGAAAGTTTAATATGTCAATTTCATTCTTCACATTTATATTTGTCGAATATATATTAATAGAGCAATCTCCAGGGGTCTTTATTTTTTTCGAATTTAAGCCTTAAAATGATTGATATGACTTAAGTTTCTTAGTGTCACTCACATTCTCGCTTAATGTCGAAGAGATGCCTGCGAACAGAGTGTCATTAACTGATCTGTGTCTTTAAACACGACATGTTGAAACTGGAACAAATCCGAAGAATGTGTGACCTAATAAATAACAAACGGCGTTCCGTTCCGTCTGGTAAATGACAGCAGACACGCCCTTTCAAAGTGTATAATATAACTAAGTTCGCTCATATTCTTTTCTACAGCGCTCGTGTCTGTTCGCTTACCAAGGATGCTGTTTTTGTCAGAGGTTAGAAAAATTAACTCAATTTACAATACAAGAAGCTAACAGCAACCAAATTCGTTGTGTTCTGATTGGTCAACTTGCCAAAGGATAAAAAAAAACGTTTAATTTCGAATGTTACAAGATCTCACGGGTAATTTTAAAACGAAACAAGGCCTTGTTCACTTTAAATTGGTTTTCAAAATTCAATAAAACTTATAAAACATATCTGCTTTATAATCGCTAAATTTTAATGACGCTAACAATATCGGAATTGGTGGCCTTATTGGCGTCATTGACCTTTTCGATGTGGCGGACATCTGTGTGGTCATGGCGATCGTACCCACGCCAGAGTTTCTTTAGTGGACGAGACTAAAACAACTCTCGTAGGCTTGTCAGGCCATCGCGCATTAATTTCCGCCAACATTTGGGGCAGTGTATGCCACAGACCAGCAAATAAAAGATTTGTTTGATTGGGGTTTAACGTGGTACTCAAGGGTATTTCACTTATATGACGACGTGCCAGCCCAATAGGTGAAGGAAACCACCCTCGACACCAATGGCAACAAACAAAGACAGGACAGGACAATAACAAGAGGACAAGACGCAAGACAGACACCACAAACAGATCGGCTTCCTGTTCCCCTTTAGCTCTGAGAGTCACAGGGAAACATGAAGCTCCCTCCAACCGCCCGCCAAATAAAAAGAAGTGCAAAAACAAGATGTCAATGGTAAAGTCAATGTCTCGACGTAGGAAGTAGAATCGAGACTATTTTAGAATGTGGTCATGGCAACACTGGTCGTCAGGGAAGGTAACTAGGAATGGAAACAACCATTGTATCGACGCCGAACTTATTTTCTAACCGTAAAAGGGCATTAAGTAGCACACACTGGATTAATTGATAATACATTCTTTATAGACGCTTTTCTCAGGGTGTACAGACTTTTATGGCCGTCCTACAAGCTCGCACGCCCATTCGTTTTCGGCTCAGGGTCAGTGCACCCTTCGAAAACGTCACTAATGTTAAGCTTTATCGACCTGAAATATACTGTTGTACATAGGAGTACAGGACGAGAGTAGAGGCTGACGTCAGCAATTAAGTTATTTTTTTGGCAAAATATCAGACACAAACGTCAATATGTAGAACTGTTATCGTTTGTTTGGTCTTTTATGTGACATGATTATGCATAAACCAGCAACAATTATGTTTTTTTAAATCAGTATTTCTGTGAAACGGTAATTTTGTTCGAATGTGATAATGCGCGATGGGACCCTACATGGTTTTGTTTGGGCAAAACTCCAGCAATTGGAATATTTGAGATTTTTTCGAGCAAAAACATCAAACAAAAACGTGACGTCAATATACATTACTGCTAATGTATATTATTGCTCGGCACAGATAAGAATTTATCGTAGGTCATGAAATGAACAAGAAATTTAGAGATGGTCAGGATAATGTATAGTCAGTACCGGTATCCGGAAACCTTTCATGTTTAATCAGAATAGCTGGATAAAGTTTCTTCCACCCTTCGAACTTCGAAAATTCATACATAGTGTTATTCCAGCAACATCTTGCTCGTCAGAACATTCATTTATAGCGCCTTGAGGCGGTTGAAAAGTTACCTGAGCAGTAAGATGTGTGAAGATCGACTTTAATAGTTTGGTTCCTATTTGTACGGAGAGGTTTTATGCTAATGCTGTCCAGAACAATGATATTGACGGTATATTGACACCTTCTGCATCTCGATTGAGCCGAAGGTCTTTTTTGTTTTTTTGTTGCTGCTGATTTAAAAAAAAAAAAAAAAACTGGGATAGGAAAAACGAAAAAGGCATAACTTATCTTTGACTGCTTCACTTACTTTTGTTCTAATGGGTATTAAAGTGTTTTCCGACAGTTTAAAGGTAATTAGTTCAAATATGAACAGTTAAATAACGCAATTTAAAGATTTTATTCGCCGTTATCCGCGCAGAGGTAATAACAAACTGTCAGAAATGACCTGTTGCCGATTCCACAGAATAATACTTAAGTCAAAATTTGTACTGAAGTACTCAAATTTTGCTAAAATGTGGATTCCACCCTTGAACTTCTTGCTGAACTGTGATTGGCGGCTTTGGGGGGACAATAACGTCTTACTGAACTGTGATTTGACGGATGTGTCACCTGAACGTTGAATGAACTGTGATTGGTCGATTCAGGGATATGAATATCTTATTGAACAGTGATTGATGTATTCGAGTGGCATGTGGTATATAGCTGTGATTGGCCGATTTCAGTGATATGAAAATCTTACTGAGCTGTGATTGGTGGATTTGACAGGTTCCCAGGAGTGGTGAAAAAAACGACAACGATTTTAGACTTGTAGGCATCTAGTCGTAATACAATAACTATTTTAAGGTATATTCTCAGGTGGGATTTGTAAGAATATTCTCTATATTTCTGAGGGTGGTTGGAGTGAGCTTGCTGTTGCCCTTGTGATTTCTGAGCTATAGGAAGCCGATATGGTTGTGATATCTATGCATTGTCCAGTGTATGTCCTATAATGTATTTGTTTGTTTCCAGTGGTGATGGGAGTGGTTTCCTTCAACCAGTGGAAACAACGACGATAAACCACATTACCCCAATCAAACCAAATCTTTTTATTTTCGCAGTTGTAATAAGTTTTCGTGTTCCACTTCTTCTCCCAAACAATCATAATACCGCAAATAAGCGGAATCCCCTTTAGTCGTAGCTATAAACTGAATCGTGAGAATGCAAGTTTCGGAAGTATTACACACAATGAGTTTTAGTACCGCTGGGAATCAACAAGTTTTTCTCCCACTCTTGCTTTTTGATTTCATTTATGGACAAAATATATTAAGCAATCATTACCTGATAACGTCGACTTCCAGAACGGACATAAACAGCTGTTTGAATCTGTCTTGTTGTGATACGTTATGGCTGGATCTTGAGCTCGAATAAGATGATGAGCTGGAGGACTGGGAATGTGAACTGTGGCCACCACCGCCTCCAAACAGCCAAAAAACCCCAAAGGAACCTCGGCCAGTAACCTTACTGACAGCTTCAGAAAGCATGTATCTAGACTGAGCAACAGCCGCCTTCTTTTCCAGGTAGCTCTGGTATTGCGAGGTCGAACTAAAAGACATGGTTTTGACGTTTGTATCATACACCCCGTGTACGGTCATACTGTCAGGAACAGATCTACCGTCATAACTAAAACGAGATATATATAGGAAACTGCAAAACCAAAAGAAAAAAAAATGCAATCTTTGTTTTACGCGGAGACAAATTGCAAGCAAAAGGTATATATAGTTCTTTTTTTAGCTGAGTCAGTTAAAGTTCGGCCCTGATAGCCAGAGACCGGAGTTCAAACCACGGCGTAGACAAGCAAACTGTCTTTCTCTGCAATAAAATAGATTTCTCTTCGATAGTTTTGGTCGGATCATTGCCAACGTATTCAATTTTGGCATTCAAACTCACGAAGAACATGTAGGCCTACACATGAACTAAATAAATGGTTGTTAGCATTTAAAAACGGCTACGGCCTGCTATTGATTGTATTTGCTTTATTCTGTCATAAATTGTTTCCCTACCTTCCTCCTCTTTTGCATATTCTTTGAATGACACTCTTTTTTCTGGAACTTGAACTGTAGTCACCTCGACCATCAAAACCGACACCGATAAAGTTAGCAGAGTCCAACATAGACTACAACGATATCAATAATTAGTTAGTTAATATAAGAACATTTATACCAGGGAATGTAACGAACTGGGGATATTTACATTGATTGGCCAAACCTGGCAGATTTTAGTTGCAGTGCTATCACCACCACACATCCACATCACAAATGGTTTTCACCAGAAGCCTTTTTACCAGCGTTTGCTCACTTTGCCCCATACTTAAATAAAGCAAACGAATTTCAAATGGCTTTATAATCCGCAAGTTTAGATGAGAAGTACATCAAGATTTTAACTAAAATTATTAAAGACCACTGTGAAATCTGCACCACATGGATTTTTTTTTTCACCCAGTTTGATTCGACAAATTGCATTTCATAATGGCTCCGATCGTTTGACATCCGAGATGATGTGCACAGTAAATTCGAGGAATTTCCACTGAGAATGTTTATGACAGGTTTGGTCAATTCTACCTAACGCCATTAATTTCGTGAAGCCTGATTTTGTTGAAAAAAACAAAACATACGAGTATCTGTATTTGTGTCCCGGTTTTAGTAGTGTTAAGCAGCTTGCTTTATCTAAAGATTTATTAAACAAATAAAAGCCTCAATTACGTATATGCAAACTATTGAAATCATTTCGAGATGTTACATACAGTGGAAGCTTATTTAAAAGAATTTCACATCTGCATACCCTTAAGATCATGTACAAGTGACGACCAAAATGTAATACTTTTAGTTCGAAACTTGTCTTTGTGTAAAATTTTTAATTCTAAACTGGTCTTTATGTTATTATATGACAGGACAATAATAATAGGCCCAATAGCACCGTTCAGTGTAATTAAAAAATGATAGTTAAATTTATTAAATTGTAAGTTACGGTCTTATTTAAAAAAAAAAACCGAAACTAATAAAAAAGTAAGTCAATAAACTGATCTAAATCGTCTAATCCAGGGATTTTAACAATATATTATAAAGTATATCCCATTTTTGTTAAAGCATGCAATCTGATGCATACATGCACCATAAAGATATACTGATATGGAAATGCACAATAAACATGTACAACAAATCAGATAAGAGCTATTGGTACCAACATGAAGAAATCAAGAAAGCCTAATATATGGTTATACATACTTCTTAATTAATTATGTATAACCTTATTGTCTGTATGTATATCCTTCTGTCAGCTA